>JAKTZZ010000025.1:0-162059 GCA_030579035.1 Gotozyma siamensis
AGAAGAGTTCGTAATCCTTCTCTGCTCTTTCTGCTTCTTGTTTGGCTTGTCTTGATACTCCTGTTGGACTTGTGGTTAATATCAGAAGAGTTATTAGATTAAATGAGTTCCAAGTCACGTTACTACCTCGAGCAGTCTATCCCGGAGCTGGATGATCTTATCAAGAAGGGGCTCTTCACCAAGGAGGAGATCAACCACATCATCAGGAAGAGAACTGATTTCGAGCATCGTTTGGCATCAAGAGGTTCTAAAACAAGAGATTATTTGAAATATGTTGAATTTGAAAAAAATCTTGAAAAATTAAGAAAAAAAAGATATGCTCGTTTAAGTTCAGTTGGTTTGATTAATACCAAGCCATCTATTTCTGATTGGGCACAAAAAAGAAGGATATTGTTTATTTATGATAGATCAGTTCAAAAATTCCCAAATGATTTCCTTTTGTGGGAAACATACTTAAGTTTCTTAAAACAGGAAAAAGCATTTAAGAAGATTTACAAAGTTTATAATCAATTGTTGAAATTACATCCAAGTTCAGTTGAGAGTTGGATTGATGCTGCATCTTTTGAATTTGAAGTTGTTGGATCTGCTAAAAACACTAGAGTTTTATTTCAAAAAGCATTGAGATTTAATAAATATTCAAACAAATTATGGATTGCATACTTGACATTTGAATTGAATTATATTTCAAAATTATTATCTAGAAGAAAAATTTTAGGGTTGATTACTGAAAAACAACAATTAGAACATGAAAATTCTGAAAAAAATGAGGATGTTGAAATGGATGAAGAAGACAGTGATTTAATCAAACTGGACAACGATTTAGTCAATTCTGAATTGAATGCATTACCAGAGGCAGATTTGAACATGTTGGGATCACCAGAGACAAATCCTGCATTGAAAGGTGATGTTGCATTAGCAATTTATGATATAATGATTGAAAGTTTAATCAAGGATAAGAAAGAAAGATTTGGTATGAATTATAATGATCAATTCAATGAATTTGAATATAAATTAGAAAATTCAATTAAAGTGTTGAACGTTTTTAGCAATTATGATAATTTAAACAGGGTTTATTTGGCTACTCATGTCGTTAATAGATTATTGAATGAATTTGGTTCAATTCCAAAGATTATTATATTGGATGTGTTGATATTGTTAAGATTTGATAGTCAAGATGATGAAAGTTTGATTAATAATTTACAAATTTCAACAAAGAAATATTTAGCATATAAATCAAAATTAAAAACTGATGAAGCCAAAAATGAGTTAAAATTGTTGTTTGTTGATTATTTGATTGAGAATTTCATTAGTGATTCAAAAATTGATGAAAACACCAAAAAGATCATGAACTCAATCATTAAGAAGTTATAGATCATCAAGAAGTTATAATAGACTTTATATAATATAACCCACCTATATAACTTGAAAAGATAATAAAATCAATCATATTTAGACTCAACTTCCCTGTGTTGTAACTTCAACGCCTTCTTAGTCAAGTTCTTATACAAGAACGAAGTCAACAAGATCCCAGTAATCAAAGCACTTAACCCAGCAATAAACACCACATTAAAGACCCCACCAAAACTTGACTTTTTAACAACGGTGTAAAACTCTTCGGCATCAGTCTCAAACCAAACTTGATTCAACTGTAGTGTAAACTTATCACCAATTATGAACTTAGAAGTGGACCCACCAGAGCCAAAAGCCACCAAACTTCCAATTGAACCATTTTGTTTGTTATACGTAGCAACAATGTTCAATCTTGGATCGATATCCAAATGACTTGATTCCAAATTCCCTCTGAAATTAAAAGTCAACGGGATGAACCCACCAGTACCTGCTTTGTGATCATGAACTCTGCAACTGAAAGGAGAATCCTCATGGATGTACAATTGAAACAAATGAAACAATTCATCACTGAGGACAACGGTACAATTCAACAATCCATCCACTCCAAAGTCCAAACTTAATGGTTCTCCAGTCTCGGAGCACGTAGGGAAGGGAGCATACACTATGTTGTTGTCCTTGTCGAACTTGTGCTCACCAGTGTCGATTTGTCTTTGGATGCATTGTAAGTCTGTGATTTTGTCTGATTTATGGTATGGTTTGGGAGTTGTTGGGTTTAGTGAGTCTGGTTTTGGGTATGGTTCTGGAGTGGAGGCGAGTGCCAGTGAGACGAGTGAGGTGAGCGTGATCAGTGGTGAGAGTCGCATTTTTATAAGTGTGTTTTTTTGATGTGATTTGTGTATTTATAGAGTGTTTGTTGAAAGATGAAAATTGATTCGGACCAAAACTGAAACAAAAACAAAAACAAAGAACAAAAACAAATACACATCAACACTTTGATAAAATAAAGTGGAAGTCCAGAATTATTCTTCGTAAACAGACCCTGTAAATCATCATATAGAATGACGAGTCCACTACAACCAGAGCTGATGTACTGCAAATGAAAAAACTACTTTTTAATTCACCTTTAAAGAACTGAATGTATTTGAGTCTAACTATTATTTATAACCAATGCTGCTGCTTAAAGAACTCAAAGATCTTGTTCGCCTTGTTCGGATCAATCTTGAGCAACTCTTTGCAAGTCTTCTTCCTGAGGACACCACCGGTCCTCAAACTCTCTCTAAACAAGATCTCTTTAATGACTGCATACGGTTTTGGCAATATCTTCAACGATAAACACAATTCTTTCTCATCTTCACTTAATAAATTATAATCATTTGAATTTTGAATCTCTGAATACGTCAATGTTGAATTCTTTTTCTTGAATTCAAACGATGGTGTCATTGTTCTGTTTCTTGAACTCGTGTTTGAATTATGCAATGAGTTGACCGTGTGTCTGGACCCGTTGGTGTTGGACATGCCATATCTTTGTAAATTAGCATATCTTTGAGATTTATCCTTCTCGTATTTCAACCCACCTTCCAGTGTGGTTATGCCGTTGGCTCTGTATTCTTGCAATTGATGGATTCTTAACCGACAATGCAATTCTTTAATCATATCATCAACAAACACTTCAAAATCCCTGGGTGTCATTATTCTCGAGTATGCTTTCAACTTATTGAACAAATCTCTCTCTTCTTTAGATCTTTTCTTATCAATTGATGCGTTCTTTCTATACTCCATCACATTATTATCAAACAACAATCTTTTCTTCTCTGCCCTATTGGTCAATCTCTCGTTATAAATGTCCAATATGGCTAATTTCAACTCAATATCAATAGCTTGATCATCAGGATCAAAAATCATATCTTTAACAGTAATCTCCGCCTCGTTTTCAAACTCATGCTCGAACTCCAATCTACCAGGCATGAACCCCTGGACTTCATGACACGAAGGAACAGAGGCAGTAGGTTTTCTAGGTGGTGGTAATGGTGCATTTCTTCTCTCATCCAATCTTCTCTTTCTATTATTCAACAAGACACTCGGATCATTGTCAAACACTTTATCCATCTCCGGGATGGGATATTCTTTAGAGTTCAAATATATCTCCTCGTAATGCTTGCCCACTTCTTCTTTGCTTCGACCTCCAATATGATCAGCAACGTCTTGCCAATTACCCAACCCTAGAGTTTGTGCACCTTGTATCAGGGCCAGTTCTTCATCTGCCCCCCAATCAGCGTCGAATATGGGATAAGTGTGCGTCTCGATGACTTTGTAATCGTGGAACGGTTTGTGGTTGCCAGAGCTGAGCCCCTGTGAGAAACAAGGGACACACAGGTCGTACTCTGGACATATGGCACACGTTATTCTCACCCGGTTGGTGCAGTCCGACGAGCACACATCACAGTGGAACTTGTTGGACATGTTGTTAAAGTATTGTATTATTATTATCTGAGTATCTTTGTGTTGGTGTGTTCAACTGTTTTCTGCTTGTCTTTATTGATACTGATACTGTCTTAATTGTATATTTAGTGTTTCTTTGTGTTGGTTGAATATAAATTATCGACAGGGCTGCATAACCAATGTCAGGGCTTGTAGTCACGTGATATTGAATAGGGCAGCTGATAATTATGACAATCACACCCAGACACCACTCAATTTTCTGTTTTTTGAAATTATTTGGCTAATAATATAAAAAGAAAAATGGCAGTGACAATGACATAAGCAACAGTCACAAATTTTTTAAATTTTTCCGTTGTGTTTGATGTTTGAAAATTAATGAATGAAAATTGAAAAATCCATTTCAAGTCAATTTGGATAACAAACATCAGAAACTAATAACACAAAATGGTATGTCCCTAGTCAAAGAGGGGGGAACAGGAAAGGAGAGATACTGAGAGGAGCAAGAGAGATAGTATCATGAGAAATGAACCAGTACACAACACAGAGAGGACTGCATTAGAGAGAGAGAGAGTGGGTCACAATCAATACAATTGAAAACATTTATCAATAAAGAAACAAAGAAAGATCATCAACAGAGCACACATTTATTCAGCTAACACATATAATATTAGAACACAGACAAAGACCAGCTATCCCTCCCTTGGAACCCCACCAGGACTTTCCCGTTCCATCCCCATCCCTCCCATAATGAAGAGTATAATACTAACAAATTCAACAGGGTAGAGTTAGAACAAAAACCGTTAAAAGAGCTTCCAAAGTTTTGATTGAACGTTACTATCCAAAATTAACTTTGGATTTCGAAACCAACAAACGTTTAGCTTCAGAAATTGCCACCATTCCATCAAAACGTTTAAGAAACAAAATTGCCGGTTACACTACACACTTGATGAAACGTATTCAAAAAGGTCCAGTTAGAGGTATCTCTTTCAAATTACAAGAAGAAGAAAGAGAAAGAAAAGATCAATACGTTCCAGAAGTTTCCGCTTTGGACTTATCCAACACCAATGATCAATTGGAAGTTGACCAACAAACTGCTGATTTGGTTAAATCTTTAGGTTTCAAATTACCATTGTCTGTTGTTTCCATCTCTGCTCAAAGAGCTCCAGAACGTCGTTTCAGAAAAAGAAACTAAAATGTTTCTTTGAATGAATGAAAAAAAGGGGGGTAGAAGAATGAATGAAATATATTTTACATTATTTCTTGTAATTTTAAAAAGAAATGAAATAATTATCTTGCTATTATTGCCAGTGCTGTAGTATCGACATCTTTCTATGAGTCAGTGTTGTAACTATTCAGCAGATGTCAATTAATAAAATTCTTAATTTCTTGACCAAGTTGTTGTAATCTTTGCATCTTATCATTCAACTCATCATCATTTTTCTCTAAATATTCAGCATAGTTATTAACAATACCAAACAACTTATCAACCTTGTGACTAAGTTCAAACCTGATAACAATCATCCTCTTCATCAATAAATAATTCTTATCAACGGTTTGAAATCCTCTCAAAATCCATTCATCTGAACTCATTTGTGAAATTTCAGTATATTTCAACTTCATTTCGTTACTTAAATCAAAATTGTTATTAAACACCTCTTTCAACTTTTGATTCTCTTCAAATGAGGAATCAACTAATGATCCATTAATACGCTGATATTTTGCTGGTGGTTTAACCGGTTTCAAAGACACGGGAGTAGGCGTGGACACAATTGGAGTGTCGTTACTAACAGGAACTTCGAAATTCTTAACTTTCTTGATCAGTCTCTCTTTTTGTTCCTGAGACTTGGATCTCTTGCGTGATGGAGTCTCCAAACTCGAAGGAATCGGGATCATTGATCTCGAATGAGGATCGTCTTCGAAATTGACACTTTTGATATAAAATTTAGACGATTTATCAACAACAACTTTACCCTCTTGTAACGGCTTTTGGTGTGGTTTTGGCTGGTGGTTTGCCGGTTGTTTGGCATTCGAGATCTTCATGATTGGTGTCATTGGCTCTGAAGTCTTTGGATTGATTAGTGTCGGTTCCATCTTGATCTTGACTTGTTTCTTAACAACGCCTGGTTCCTGCTTAATAACCGCTGGGCTTAGTAAAAGAGCTGTGTTAGTGGGAGTTTTTCGAGGTGAGTGCTGAGAATTGCGAGATTAGAGGTATCTGGTTTACAATTTGTTACTGGACATTTTTTGAGTGCTGTTTGTGCTGTTTTACAAAGAGTTTGTTGATGTTTGTTAAAGAAGACAAAAAAAGAAAAACAAAAACAGAAAACATCAACAACAACCAAAAATATCAACAGAAAAACGGAAAAAAAAATGATTCTCATTTAATGAGAAACTAGGACACGGAAACCACCGCAATTTATATCTGTTCCTTCTAGAACCTCTTTTAACAAAACGTTCACATCTGCTTCTTCAACAGGTCAACGTCCCCACCATTTCTCGTTTTTAGCAACTCTCATGCAGACCCCACTATTAAAATCGTAGTTGCTTAAAAAGGAACCTGATCCGCAAATCAACCATCTCTTCTCTACTCAGAACAAGTAGTTAATACTTAATAGTGACACAATGGACAACTTCATCGTCGTGCACCCGAACAACAAGCTCACGAGAATGGACAACCTCACCATCCCGAACCTCCACCAGTACAAGAAGAACCTAGAGGAGCAAGTGCAGCAGATAAGAACGATTTCGAAGAACGAAACACATGAATTGAAGTCGCTCATGGGCAAAGAACAAATCCAGAGACTGATGGACTACAAGATTGCAGAGCTGAGATACGTGGATTGTTACTTGAAGATATTGACTTGTTTGGAGTCTGTGTCAAAGACCTGTCAGATATCCGACTCGTACGACTATGAGAAAGAAGATGAGATATTGAACGATATTGAAGACTGGATGAAGAATTTGAAAACTTTGGAAGATTCACTCAGTGTTAAGAAAGCGTTGTTTGAAACCGATGGGGTTTATAAGGTGAAGTATGAAGACCTCACGGAAGAGCAAAGGAAGAAATCGCTTGTGGACTTGGCTGATGGGCTGTTCAAAAGAGTGGATCGATTGCATATTTAACAAGGGAGAATACCACTACTGTTACATATATGTAAATCAATCTTACGTTTGCTTTATTTACTTAAAAAACTAGTGTTTATTATAGTACTTTCATCACTGTCATGGTTCATTGTGGGGGGTATATCATAAAAAAATCTCATCATGAGTCAATTCTCTCTTCTTTGTAGACAACAAATCAAACTTGTCTTTCCAATCATTCAACTCATTCTCAAGTTCCAAAGAATGTTCTTGTAAATGTCTGATTTCTCTTTCTGCTCTCTTGATGACCAATTTAGATTGTGAATCGGCTGATTGCCATTTATTAATAGCATTGAACAATTCAGAAATTTTGGAATGATATTTCGTATTCATATCTCCTAACTCATTGATCTTCTTCTGATGTGTCACTGCTTGGTCTTTCAACTCATCAACGGTATGTTCAAGGATCTTATTGGCTTTCTCAGCTTGAATTTTCAAATCAGTTTCATCTTTCAATAATCTATCTAATTTGTTTAATTTTTGTACCCAAACTTCATCATTGCTCAAAATTTCAATTTTATCCTCTAATTCTGAAATTCTTGTTTTTAAAGTCTCTGTAAATTTACCCAAACTTTGATTCTCTTCCATCACAATAACATTCTTTTGTCTCTCGTCATCAATCACTGAATTCAATTTTTCCTTTGATGTATTAATCTTCTTGATTTCTATATTCAAATTATGAATTTCATCTTGATATTTTTTAATATTCATATTCAATCCATTTATTGTTGATCCATTAATTTCACGTTCATTGTTGAAATTAGCATATTCACTAGACAAAACTTTGACTTTCTCTTCAAGACTTCTCTTATCTTGAATCAACGTATCTCTTTCATTGATCAAAGAATCAACAGATTCATTCAACGTAGTTATTTGTTTCATCAATGATCTTAACTTGATTTCTAAATCTTTTTGAGCTTCCAAGACATTTTCATTTTCTTCTTGTAAATCATTATGAAGTCTCGTCAAATGGGTCTTTTGTTTAATTAACTCTTTAATCTCTTGATTCTTTTGTTCTTTAAATCTATTGAATTCAACGTCTAATAATCCTAAAGATTTTCTTAAGTTGGTTTCTTCTCTCATTGATTTAGTCAAATCTTCACCCAATTTATCAACTTGACTTTCATACTTATTCTTCAAAGTATTAGTTTCCCTTTCTAAACGTTCTTGATAGAGATGGACTTCCTCTTGTAAGAATCTATTATTCGAATACATCTTTGATAATTCAGATTTCTTGGTTTCAATATCATTTTTAAATTGTGAAATTGTTGAATTTAATTTGACGATTGATGCTTCTCTAGCAAGTATATCTTTCTTCAACATTTCAATAGTTCCATTAGCTTCATACAATCTTTCGTTTGAGAATTTTTCAGCATGTTTAGAATTTCTAATTGCCAATTCTGCATTCTCTAACTTGGAAAAATATTCTTCAGATCTTGATTGGTAAAGCTTGAGAGTTTCTGAAAGTTTCTCATTTTTAGTCTCAAGAGCTTGTAGTTTCATTTGTGATTTAGTCAACTCTTCACGTGCCAATTGATAAGATAATGCATCAACTTCTTTCGATTTATAACTTGATACTTTATCTTTATAATCATCAACTAATTTGTTCAATTTATTGATCTCAGAGTTGGCATCTGAAAGTTCTTGACGAGTAGACAACAGAGCCTTGGAGGTCTCTTCATAAGCTTTAACCAAATCTTGATCATTGGAAGTCTTCACGCTCAAATTTCTGTTCTCTTGTGATACTTTTCTTTCCAATAATCTCAATTTGGCTTGACTTTCTTCATATTTGGATTTGAAATTATCTGTATCCAAAGTAGGCGACAATGGTGATCTGTAAACATTGCTTGAATCTTTCAATGTTGTCTTAGGAACATCCATACTCCTTCTTGAAACTTTACGTTCAAGATCTAAATCAACTTTCAAAATTTCAATTTGTTGACTCAATCTATGATTCTCATTAATCAACTGAGTTTCTTTATCTTCGAAAATTGGGGCTTCACCCTTAGCTAACGATTCCTTGATTCTATTCAATTTAATCTTTAATTGCTGTCTATCAAAAGTTTCAGATGCTAATCGAGTATGCAACAATTTCAAATCTGCTTTCAATCTTGATTTTTCAATCGTTTCTTTCTTTAGCATGGCACTGTTTTCATTCAATTGAAGTTTCATTCTTGCATATTCTCTAATCAACAACTCTTTATCATCTCTGATCCTGTCTAGATCAGAATCAACACCTGAGTTTAGTGATTTTGTACGGAATGCACCTTGGGCTGATCTGACATCTGAGATCTTTCTATCATTTTGAAGACTTTCATTTTCAGATTTGAGTTCCCTGATCTCAGCAAGAAGCGGCACTTTTGATTCTTTCTCTTTTTGTAATGATTCACTCAACTCAGAGATCTCAACTTTTAGAGCATTTATTTCATTCTCATAACTTTGTTTACCTTTATTGAAGGCAATGTCATCAGAGATTTTCCTTTGTAAGAAATCTTTAGCTTCTTTGGCCTCATGTTCAAGTTGTTTGTATTTGGATTGAATACTGGAGAGCTCACCATCAACTACCGATTGTGATTTCTTCATTTGTTCTCGTTCTGTTTGTAATTGTTTAATCTGATGAGATTGTTTGGATAATAAATTCTTCAAACGATCAACGTTAGAGTCAGCCTGATAACTTTTAACTTTCTCATCAAGACTTTTGTTTTCTGATACCAAGCTCTTAATCTTTGTGTTGGCAGTATTGTATTTTTGAGTGAGATCAGATATCTTATCTTGAAATTCATTATTGGTGTTAGACATCTTGGATTTTAATTCATCAATTTCAGACTCTTTCTTCTTTAAAAGAGTTTTGAGTTTTGCTGTTTCTGATTCAAGGTTTTGAGATGCTTGACTCTTCTCTTTAATTGATGATTCATAGCTAGAAATCTTCTCTTTCAAACTTGATTTTTCATCGCCTAGAGTTTTGATTTGTGCTAATGCATTCTTTAAATCAACAATATGGGACTTTAATTTCTTATCGAGCTCTTCTTTGAATTGATTCAATCCATCACGTTCAGCCTCCAAGGCTGCAACTTCTTGAGATTTCGTAGAGAGATCAGATTCAAGTTTCTTATGTGAATTTTGAGTTTCCTCTAACATCTTGATTTTTGCATTCAATTCAAAAATATGCTTGTCTTCAACATTCTTCTTCTCAGACTCCATTTCAAGAACTTTTTGCTCCAAAGATTTCAACTGTTCATTGACCTGCTTTGTCTTATTAACTTGTGATGATGATTCCAACATTGGTTTCAAATGTGCATATAATGAAAACCATTCATTTTTGGAAAGATCATTATATGATCTGAACGCATCGGCAATGACTTGAGTAGCTTGGATCTTTAGAAGTTTCTTGTTGATTGATCTTCTTGCAAGGACACCTTTACATATCGACTTAAACTCACTGAATGTAGTTTTGATGATTTGATCTCTTTTCAATTCGAAATCAGCAAGGATACCAGCTTTGAAAAACACTTTAGTTGCCCCAACTCTATAAAATTCAGAATCTAGCTTGATGTCGGACAATAACAACTGACAATTACTTTTCAAATTATTAGTGAAGTTGACCTTTGGTGCTAATACTTTATACCTATCGAAAAACTCTTTGAAAAAGATCCTGTTTGGGAATCCAGAACGAACAATCCTTATACCTTCCAAAACACCATTACATTTCAATTGTTCCAAAACCAGTTTCTTATCAAAAATATGTGGTTTTTTCTTATGATTAGGTATGATACATCTAACGAAATGTGGATGTGTTTGTGATAACAGTTGAACTAAATCATTCAATTGTTCTTTATGTTTCTGAGACACTGTTCTGAATGAAGATCCTGTCTTCTTATCAGTTTCATCTTGATATAACTTAGCAATGAACTTATTAGTTGAGTTTGAAAGCATCTCGAGGACACTATTAGCTAATGGATCCTTATTCTTATCAATCCAACCTTCAACGGAATACTCAACATCACCTGCGTAATGTTTCAATGTGAATTTGTTATGAAATTTAGAAGGTTTGAATTTCCCTGATTTCTTATTGCAGTTTTGGTTCAGTTTCTCAAAGAATGAATCATCAGTAGACTTAGGAACGATACATTCTTCATCCAATATTGAGAAAATACCAACTGGATCAGATTTCTTCTCGATTAAGTCTATCGTTTGTTGCAGATCTTGACCAAAATCAATAAATTCCCAATTAATGTCTTCCTTTATGTACTCATTCTGCTCAAGAACAAACATATGATGGTTAAAGAACTGTTGAAGCTTTTCATTGGTGTAATTAATACATAGTTGTTCAAAAGAATTGTCTTGAAAGATTTCGAAACCTGCAATATCCAAAACACCAATAAAATTGGCCTTGGTACCATTATTATCAAGACTGTTGTTGATCTCATCAACTACATATTTGAACAACTTTTCATATAGAGATTTGGACAATGCGTCTAATGAAAATTTCGCTTGTGATGCATTTCTTGATTGTTTCATGGTTTCTCTTCCAGCTTTCACTGTCGGTCTCAAGATTGAATTTGAAAAAAGTTCGGGTTTTGTACCTAATAACTCTGCCAATTTATCGACTGATGTCTTAAAAGACGCTTGCTCAGATTTGGCTGATGTGAATTCAATATTACCCAAATGAAGGATAATCGCAATGACTTTAAGAATTTCGTAAAATTTCTCCTTCTTGATACCCATTATATCGAAGGCATTCTTTAAGCTCTTGAACTCATCGGTGTCATTAACACCGGGGATTTTGAAGTTTGTATCTTTCAAATAGGCATGTTTTGATGGAGACGCATCTATACCAAGAAGATTCAGTTCACTGTCGTTCAAGCCAGATAACAGCTGGTAAAAAATATGGTAGTTTCTTTCATTTTTAGACTGATGTACAACACGAGATTTTTCTAATAGGTACCAGTCAATATGAGCACCAGCGATTTTTCCCTTGTTATCAAATTCAATCTTGATAAATTTACCAAATCTTGAAGAATTATTATTCCGTACCGTTTGTGCATTACCAAAAGCTTCTAAGATTGGATTTGCTTGAATGATTTGTTCTTCAAATGAGTTCATCCCTGTATTATGATTCGAAGTTATGGCTGCTAGGTATGTTATGATCTTCTTCGTGTTTTCTGTCTTTCCTGCACCGGACTCACCGGTGACTAAAATAGACTGATCTCTCTTTTCCGTCAATAGATTCTGATAGGCTTCATCAGTTTCTGCGAAAATATGTGGTTTAGAATCAGCTTTAGGAACGTTGTGATACATGTTGATGTGCTGATCGGAGTAGATATCCAACTTCGTGTAAGGATTGATAGCCACTAGGAAAAGACCCGAATAGGTATAGATCATGTCATCAGCGTATCTGGATTGTAGATTGTATAGGACAGAGGCCTCATTTAAGAACGTGAGTTCCGCAATGTCATCAGCTTTATCGAAACTTCGTGGATTCACCTCTCCTATCGTGTCCAAGGCAACGGTCTTCTCGGAACCGTCTTCAAACTTGACTTTAACGGTAGCATTATCCAGTGATTCAACAACGGTGGCCTTCTTGAAAACTTCTTTCTGGTCGGGCACCCACACCCAATTCAAAGAGTTCTCGTCTTTGTCACTCATTATTAGCCGTGGAAGTGTGCCTCTGAAGTGACTGAAGTCGAGTTCCTTTTCCTTTTTTTTGTTTTTGTTTGTTTTGTTTTTGTTTTTTGTTGTTTATTTTTTGGAATGTCTCTGTTTACATTTATCCTGATAGGGAAATAATTGGTCACGTGAATCAGACCAGAGAGTAGTATTGGTAAACTGATCGAAATGGACCCTGAGATGGGTTCATTGGCGTTAGAAAAGTTGGAGGGAATAGACCAGTTATGACATTCATCAGCACAACTGAAAAGAGCTCGAAATTATATCTTCTATTCACCCCATTATCAGTATCTGATCACATTGCATGAAGCCATCACAACTATTAATTAACACCATGGAAAAGATTGGAAATAAACCTAAAATAACAGAAGCCAATAATCCCAGTAGATCACTAGCCCAATCACCACCACCCCTCACATCCCCCAAAGTCCAATAATCATCACTGGATCATGATTCATAACCACCTCTATCAAATTTCGCGAATTGAAAATTTTTGGAGTGAAAAATCAACAAATGGAAATCATTTGGCGAGAATTTAAAGCAATAAATCCCACACAATGGCCACCAGACTCAACTCGCTGTGGAAAGCCTCGTTGCAGGTGGTATGTGCCACACCCAATCACACATGATATTTAATCACAGCTCACTAACAGCCCCCTCAGAAACAACAGGTCCGTAAACTGGCCACTGAGACAGTCGAAGAAGCCCAATCCATCACAGTCCCACAATCTATAATAGAGCATGCACAGCGTAAGTACAGAATGAGCCTGTGAGACAAATAGCTCATAAATGTCAATACTGGGGCCTATATTGCTCTATTGTTGGTGTTTGTTGTTCTTTTTACTCCAAGGTATAACCCCATGATGAACAATACTAACCTAAACATTAGAACCTCCAAAATACGTCCTTACGACGCTTCGTCAATTCCCATCATTACAACCTACAAAATTCCAACCAGTTCCATCCTCCCTCTTAAACACGCCACTACGCAGAGATTTATTATGGAGAGCAGTTATCTTTGATGCCGATAACAAACGTGTTGGTTCATCAAATCCAAATGGTCGTTCCGAGATGGGATACTCCAGAAAGAAACTTTTACCACAAAAGGGTACCGGTCGTGCCAGATCCGGTGATAGAAGTTCTCCAATCAGACATGATGGTGCCGTTGCCCATGCGAGAAGTGCCCCTAATGATTTCACTTCTGAATTACCAAAGAAGATTTATTCAAAAGCTGTTCATGTTGCATTGAGTGATATGTATAGAAAGGGCCAGTTGTTTGTCATCGAAGAAAATTTAGAAATTGAACATAAGAAGGGTAATACT
Organism: Gotozyma siamensis; assembly: GCA_030579035.1. Lineage (NCBI taxonomy): Eukaryota > Fungi > Ascomycota > Saccharomycetes > Phaffomycetales > Phaffomycetaceae > Gotozyma > Gotozyma siamensis. The sequence goes on from JAKTZZ010000025.1 coordinate 13,921, forward strand.
TCATTGTTTGAGTTGTTTTTGATTAAGAATGAATTAAAGAATCAAAAATTATTATTTATTACAAATGAATATTCTCCAAATTTGATAAAAGCAAGTCAAAATTTTGATAATAAGATTGATATCATTCAAAAAGAAGGTTTGGAAATTAAAGATTTGTTATATCCTCATAAGATCTTTATCGATTTGAAATCTTTGGAATGGTTATACTCTGAATATCAAATATAGATTGGTGCTAGCACCCATGAACAGAAACTGAATAAATGTATATAGTATATTCTTATTGTAGTGAGTTTATCTATGATAGTTGAAATCTCTGATAAATGGAGTCACGAGTGGATCATTAGTTATTAGTTATTAGATTATTAGTATATAAGGACCTTTTGACTAGGGCTCTGCAGAGAAGTAATAATCACGTGATATATTAGGGCTAATCTAACTCATTGGTGTACGGATGCGTTGCGACTGTCTCTCAAAAAACTTCAAAAGCACGAAAAAAATTCGCGACACAACAACGGAAATTTGGTGAAAAATAAAATCAAAAAATCTTAAAACTGAAGAAACATCAACTGGTTCAATAAGCAAAAATGTCTTTAGTTGTCCAAGAACAAAACAGTTTCCAACACATTTTACGGTACGTTTAGAACAAGACGAGAGAGAAGAGATATCATACACTTGAAAGAACGGGAATATTGTGAAAGACTGGGAAGAAAATTTATCGAAGGAAAAGAATGAAGGAATACCATATACCAATAATGAAATTCATTAGACAATCGTACCAAAGAGAGAATATCAGCAATAGAGTTCATTACCAATACCACAAGCGTTTAAAAGTTTACAACGAAAGATTTATTCACTGAGCACAGTGATCCAAGTGTATCAATAGTCAATTAATCAAGAATTATTAAAGACTGAATAAAAACATCACTGAAACAAACACAATGAATCATACCTCTGGAGTCATTCTATGAACTATAACAGCATCAAAATCCAATCTACTACCCCTATACCTGGTTCATCACCCTTCCCCTTTCCATCAAGTTTCTCTTCTAAAACCCCCCCCATCTGAAACATAATACTAACATATCACAGTTTGTTAAACACTAACGTTGACGGTAAAATCAAAGTTCAATACGCTTTGACCACCATCAGAGGTGTTGGTCGTCGTTACTCCAACTTGGTTTGTAAGAAAGCCGATGTTGATTTATCCAAAAGAGCTGGTGAATTAACTCAAGAAGAATTGGAACGTATTGTTACCATTTTACAAAACCCAACTGATTACAAAATCCCAGCTTGGTTCTTAAACAGACAAAAAGATATCGTTGATGGTAAAAACTACCACGTTTTAGCTAACAACTTGGAATCTAAATTACGTGATGACTTGGAAAGATTGAAAAAAATTAGATCCCACAGAGGTATCCGTCATTTCTGGGGTTTACGTGTTAGAGGTCAACACACCAAAACCACTGGTCGTCGTAAAAACTAGATTTAAATATCTATTGGGTGTTTTATCTTTAGTGTTTTAAATCAACGAAATAAAATAATATTGCAAATGTATTAAACAAAGATGTAGATGTAAAACAGATATTCAAAGTACGTTAATACCGGAGTTATCAATATTTGTATAATAAACTTTGGATCTACTTATCTGTTTTCTATGAATAGCTTCTCGAATATATAATCAAGAAGCTATTGCCATAAATGAAACAGCTGATTATAGCTACTTGAGTAATCTGTGTACAGCTCTACGCTCTATAACATTCTCACTAATATTAATTATACTCATGACAACAACAACACATGAACCTGCTGCACCATCACTAACTGATGAACTAATATTGTAATACGATCAATTAATTATCATAAATTTGTATTTCCGGTAATTCACAACTAATTATTATAATATTATTTTAAAACCAAAACCGGCGGTGGAATTAAATTCAAAACGTCAACTTCGAGATTCCTTCGACATTAATATCGTCGTGATGCAATTTTATCCAGTCCTATCATTAATTCTTAAATTGCAGAAGGTCATGAGGACAGAGCTCGGCCTATCATGATGTTTAATAAATTACCATCAAACAGCGCCTAGTTAGAATTCTTGGTGCAACTAGCCGATATTAATAAGGAACTCTATAATTCAGAAAGCCCAATAATTGAAACTCATTAGTGAATACAATAAACCTATCAATCATACTACAATCACTTTAAAAACAACAATACTATTACAATTAACACTAAAAAACACCATAAATACACACACCATAAACATCATACAATCATTAACATTAAACAAACCACGACACAACACACACTCAATCATTTCTCACATTACTCACCTTCAATTCTCCCAACGGTTTTCTCTCTTTCAATTCACTCTTCACATCAATACTAACTAGATCCCCAACTGTTTTCATCTTGAAAACAGGTGCTTGATTCTCTTTATCATCATTCATCACACCGTTGGATGGTTCGTTCTTTCTTGGTGGTGATGGATTGACTTTCATGATTGGTCTCTGACGAACTTTTTGCACGATCGGCGTCATTGATAACGAAGAAACACCAGCACCATTGGCATTATCAGACACCAATTTGAAGTCATGGGAACCAACACGAGATCCAACTGGTGAAGAACCAGCAGCACCAACATTGACCGAATGTGGAGGTGATCTTGTCAATTTAAAAGTCATTGTGTTTCTTTCCATTGGCGATTCACCAGGGCCCCCAGTAATCACAGCGGATGGTTTATTGATACGTGATGGTGTGACTTGCACCGATTTCAAGCTAGTCTTGTTATCAGGACTTGAAGACATTTGTTTGAATTGAGATTCTGGTGATATCAACCCTGAATGATTGACAATTGGTGATGAATTTTGATATTGAGTTTGTAACTCCTGGGGACGATGGGTTGCGAACACGATTGGTTGATGTCTGACTGGCGAGACCATGGCTGGATGTGGTTGTGCCTGTTGTGGTTGTGGGTGTGGGTGTGGGTGTGGGATCGGGCTTGGTTGATGATAGATTGGTTCTATATGATGAACTTCCCTTTCCGCATTATTCTGACGTCTTAATGTTTGTCTTCTATTTTGAAACCAAATCTGAACAGCTTTTTCATTCATGTCCACTCTTTTAGCAATTTCTATTCTTCTTGCCCTGTTTGGAGTTGAACCTTTTTCAAATTCTTCATGTAAGATAGTTAGTTCCCTTGGTGTTGTTCTTCTTCTTTTACGACGTGCCAATTGTGCATTATCAATTGCTGGTTCTTGTGATGGGTAAGTCGATGGTGAATGGGAGATGAATGCATATGATCTTTTCTCAACCAATGGGGATTCCTCAGGCAATAAATGACGATGTTGTTGTTGTTGTTGTTGTTGTTGATGTTCTTGTGGGATTTGTTGTTGGGATGTTGAGGATGGGATTAATGGGGATGGGATGGGTAGTTGAGTAGAATGGTTCAAACTGAAGGATCTCGTAGGTGGGAAACGCACTGAAGCAGTTGGGTCAGATCTTGAAGTCAAGTTCAATGAATCAAACGAAGGTAATCTAATTGGTGTTTTCAATTTATTATTACTTGAAGTCAATGAATGTTGTGATAAATCCAATGAACCTTTGCGTGGTGAAGCAGAGTTCAAGACTGGATGTGCCACATTAGGACGAGTATTATGATCAGGAGTCGCCAATATCGAACTGATTTGCGTCTTTGGAGAACCAGTCACGGTGTTTAACAATTCTGACAATGGTGGGAGGGTTCTTGTTGTGGTGGAAGGAGCGTCTTGATGGATCATTGGGATGTCGGACCGTTTCATGGCAATGGACATTGGAAAGGATGTTATAACTAAAGAAGCAAAAGAAGAGAAAGTCAGAAAACCAAAAAAAAAAGAACGATATTTGCTTTAATTTATAACGAATGTGGGCTTGTTGGCGTGTCGGGCCTTTAGCCTCTTTAATTAAAGAAATAAATTGTTTACATTAATTAAATACGCCAATTAAACAAAATTTCTTGCCTTTAAAGTTGATGAAAGTCGCGTGAAAGTGCATCAACGCGGTGAAAATTTGATTCAAAATTTGATCGCGTTTTTTGTTTACCTTTTGGGCAGGGGCCACGACTTTTGTCTTTGGCCTGGAAGATTTTAAATTAATTAGTGAGGAACTGGTTACTGAATACCGAAGACTAAAGACGATGGTTGGCGATGCTATGGTAGAGAGTGGTGTAATGTTGTAGTCCAAGAAGTTGTAGGTCTTTAATAGTAGTGTCTGATGAGTTTTGTTTGGAAGGAAATGAGATCTACAGAGCCTATTGATCCGATCAATTTGTCAGGTAATCAACATAGGAATTCTTTACTATTTAGCGGGATCTGATTCCTAGTTCTGGGGCCTGGAATCTGGACTGTGACGTTTGCAGTTTGAACTTTGAGGTCTCTCCGTTTCAGGAAGTCTGGAATTGGAAAATTTTTGTAAGGACGCTTAATTTTTCTCTCCTTAAAAAAAAAATTTCGCGCGCGTTTTTTCAATTAGAATTAGGATTTTAGAAGGAACTTAGAAGGAACTCCCAGAAGGAAGCACCTAATGAATTTATGCACTGGCGACTGTAACTTATTTTTTTAATTAGCGCGTCCAATTCGGACAAAGAAATGACGAATCGGGAAGGTGCTCGATATTAATAGAATGCCAGACACGTGACATCACCTCTGTACATATGTACATAGTAGAATAACAGTACGGGTGAATGAAATTGATTTGAGGTTCCCCGGTTAACTCCGAGTTAATTAAAGAGTAGTATAAAGACTCTGCAGCGTCCGGTAGTAAACTCCGAGACTTTGGCATAGCAAAGAGTGAGACTGCACGATGGACATTAACACCCATCAACATCAGCTATTAAGCATCAACTATAGACCATAGGCCATAACCACCAACTATCAAGTCCCATCACAAAGTTCAAATTTTAGTGACTGCACAATTCCGATCAGCCGCAATTAAAGAAAATGGAAACCGTTTATTGTTCAGAAATCCGAGCGGAAATATTGAGATCACTAGTGAGCAAAAAAGCAGTTTCAATTGATTATTCATAACAATTATTGACTGTATAAAGCCCACTGCACTCGCTCAATTACACCCCACCAGTCCAATTGTCCATCCCATTAATTGACAGCCATCACATCCCTTAATTTTGGAATCCACATACACTCTTATCTCTCTCCAATACAGCAATCCCAATCAACAATAGAGTTAAGACAAAAACCCAAATAGAATTACAAAATCCGATAAAAAATGAACCAATCACACACCATAAAACATGCACAACCACGATACATCACATCAATAGCAACCGTATCACTTCCTAAAACCACCCCACTCCCGGAAAAACTCCAATGTATTAAAAATGCAGGATTTGATGCTTTTGAATTAATGGAGTTAGACATCCCCGAAATAACTCATAACCTTCCCCTTTTCAAGTCCAAAATTGACAAACTTGGATTGAAAGTGTCAATACTACAACCATTCAGGGATTTAGAAGGAGATTGGGTGAATTTCCCGTCTAGACTTTCACAGTTTGAAGATAAGTTACGATTGATGCATGAGTTGGGGATCGATAGGATATTGGTCTGTTCATCATGTCAGGCATATGACAATGATCTCAACGATGATATGTTTATCGAGCAGTTGAAAATTGCAGCTGAATTGGCGGTAAAGTATGGTGTTAAATTGGTGTATGAGGCATTATCATGGGGCACTTACAAAAAAACGTTAAAGCAGGCATGGGATACCGTGTTGAGAGTAAATATGTTAAATTTTGGAATTTGTTTGGATTCCTTTCATATCATGATGTTGAAGTGTGATGTTTCACTGATCAAGGAAATGAAAGACAAGATCTTCTTCATCCAGTTGAGTGATTCAGATACGAATTTACAAATTGATGATTTGAAGCATATTTCTAGAAGTTACAGAGATTTACCGCATCAGGGCAATTTCAACAATGCGGAGATATTGCAAATCGTTGCAGCGATCGGGTATCATGGATTCATATCATTAGAATGTTTCAGTGATGGTGTGAGATACGCCAATGGTTTGAATTTACCGTTTGCTGAATTTTATACAAGGGAATCATATAAGGCATTATCGAGTTTGATAAGCGGAATGAATCATCTGAATCATGATGATTCAAAAGGTGCGATGACGGATCGGGCAATTGACATTGTCGGGTTTAAGAGAGTGGAGAGTGATGTCAGGGACCTTATTGAAGTTATAGTGCGAGATGAAGGAGCATTGGATCATATGGAGATGGATTTAAGCCCAATTGGGTCTCATTTGTTTTTTAAAGTTGCTGCTGGAGTGGCTAAAAGGGAAGATCTTACAAAAGGTTTAGTCATTGAATTGAGGTCTAGAATGGAATTTAACAGTTTTGTGTTGTTCGTTAAGAATGATTTACAAATGATGGAGATGGTTGAATCAAGTCAGAGAAATGAATTTGGGCTTTGTGTTGGGAAATTGTTTAAATTGCGGGATGTTTTTATTCAGGTGAAGTTAAATATTAAAGAAGTGCCAATACTGAGGGATACTTTGTGAGTTAGGAATGGGAGTTAGAAGAGAAATATCAGGAAGAGAGGCTTATAAAAATTTTTGGTGTTGTTAGGATAATAATTAATTCCCCCCCCCGATTTCGAAACCAATTTTAAAAATGTTTCACCTTGAAGGACTAAATCCACACAATTAAAAGAATAAGGGCAGCCATTTCTCGCTGGAACTGACTAGTGAGACTTGGATGGGAAATTGAGAGAGAATCATGAAAAGGAAGGAAAATGACACTTCCAAACGAGGTGTCAAGAGGAAACGAGTTTCTAAAGCTTGTGACGTTTGTCGTTTGAAAAAAGCCAAATGTGATGGATTGGTTCCCTGTACGAGTTGTTCACTGAATGATGAAGTTTGTTTCTATAGTGAATCCCAGAAGAAAAGAGGGATTCCTTCAGGATATACCAAAGATTTAGAAACTACGAATTTTGTCCTTAAACTTGTCATTACTAAATTATTCACTGAAGATTCAACAATAGAAGACAAAATCAACAAATTATTCACTGTGGAATCCCATAAAGCTGAACTCATTGATGATATGAATTCATTAGTGCAAACATGGGAGAATGAATCACAGATTAAAAACTCAATGATGGATTTCATACAAAACGATTTCAATAAATTAAACATTGATTTAAAGACGTTTAAACAAAAGACTCCAGATCCTGATTCCATACCTCAATCCAAAGAGTTGAGGAAACTGCTACCCAATCACTCCAAAAACACTTAGAACCAGCAACAGCAACAGCAACAGCAACAGCAACAGCAACAACCCATTCCACCACAACAACCATCACAACAACACACCGAACAACAACCACCACTCGACCAGTTCGTCCCGTACCCATACAACAACACCATCCAGTATTCACCCTCCCTAATGAAACAATTCATGGGCTACAACATGCCTCCCAACAAGGGTCACATCCCAGCACCACACCCACACCCACAACCACAACCACAACCACAACCACACCCACAACAACACATCAACATCACACCCGTTCCGAATCTTCCATTCAACCAGTACATACCCACCTACCCACCACTGAACCAGGACCAGTTCTTCTACCAGCCCCAGCCCCAGCCCCAGCCCCAGCCCCAGCCCGCCAATCAGCCACCACCAAACCCCCAGCACACAAACCCACAACAACAAACAATCCAGCAGTCAACAATCACCAAAGAAGTCAACATGGTGAAGACGGAACAGCTGGAAAACACCCAACAACACTACCTGAACGGGTACATAGACCAACCGGACCGATAAAATGGTGCCACTAAAACTCTAATAAACACACTCACATTCGTATGCCATTGACAGCTGTAATTCGTCGTATTCGTATCGTATTCTCCACATGTCAGCTACATAATACGTCCCGATGCAGAGAAGCACGCAGAGCTCAAAATAATCAATTCATTTACTCCTATACAACGCTTACGACCAGCTAATCCTCGTACACGGGTCTCGACAGCGGGAACACATCCAGCGTCCTGCTGTAATTCTGGCCGTCTAACCGTCCCACCGGTTTCAACTTTGCAACATCAATCAAGTTCAAATCTTGATTAACAACATCTTCCCGGACATGAAACCTGACACCTTCCACCATAACCACCACACCGGACTTTCTCGTCGGGTCGACACGCGAGGTCAACTCATGATGGCTAACCAGTTTGGCCTCAATGGAGAACGCACTCTCTGCCACATGATCCGGCTTGACCAACTCACTCTTGACTCCCGTCAACCCACTAAGAACCCACTCATCCACCTCTGATGGACTATTAATCGCCGTGTGGTTCGCAGCCTCGACGAACCACTCGCTGATGATGTTGATCGTCAACTCACCGGTGTCCAGCACGTTCTGCGCAGAGTCTTTCAACGAGGAACCAGAGAATCCCAAACTGAAGATGGGTGGATCACTGCTCATGAGTGCGAAATAGCTGAATGGAGCCAAGTTTCTGGAACCAGTGGCACTCACGGTGGAGATGAACCCAATTGGACGGGGAACGATCCCTGAAGTCAATAGCTTGTAATTGTCAACGCTTTTCCTGCCTTCTTGGTATGGATCGATGCTGATTTTGGCGTGCGCTTTCCAGTGGGAGTCGTTGGCGCCCTGGCCAGGCTGCCACTGCGGGTTGGGGCTCTGCGTCGCGCGGAAGGGCGCCTGTGGGTCCAATGGGGGTGGCATTGTGTGTGTATTTAGTTTATTAATTGGGATTAAATTGTGGTTAAACTGTGGATATCAACAACTAGAAAACCAAAACATCAAAACATCAAAACATCAAAACAATCAAAACATCAAAACAATCAGTAAACAAGACAAAACAACTTGTACAATTAAGTGCTAAAGATGTGGATGTGACGACGGGAGGAGCTCATTATACGATCAAAAGATTCGAATACCCTCTCGATTACAAGGAACAGAAAGCCGTTGACGGTCCCCTCCAAGGTCAGGGGAAATTATTACCAGTGTGTTTCTGGTGTGTTGTTGCTGCCATCAAAGAGGATGCCATTTAATCCGAACAACCAGCAGATGAATAAAACACTATTGAGGATAATGTTTTTGAAGCAATGTGAATGAGACTCGTACAGAAGAAGCAATATGGATCCTAAAGATTCCCAGATTAGAGATTTTGCCAATTCCGGGTGCAACTGTTTTTTTTTACTAGCAATTGGGGTTCCAGTTTTGCCTCAGTGTTACTTAAAGGACTTACAAGATTCTGAAAGTGCCATTACCATTACCTTTTTGAACCGGAGTGTTCACACTGATCAACCTTTTAATGGATAGCTTCTCACATGACATTCACGTGACCGGACCTATGAAGAAAGTCTTTGGTCACGTGCGAGATCAACTCATACTATTTGAAATTCTATTAGATTACTACATCAAATTTCATCATAATAGGAAGAGTATAATTGAAATTTGTTAGCTATATATGTGGTAAAAGAATTAAAGTTATTCAGTTATAATCGCCATCATCTTTCAAGATATCAATTGCGTCTTTGAAATTCGTGAGCATCCAATCACCATAATAATCAATATAATTTGAATCATCATCAGATATAGTCGTCATATTACCAAAATCAATGAATTTGACTGTATGATCCTTATTGATTCTCACATTCTGCAAAGTGATGTCATTGTTGAAGAGTTTAAAAACTTCCAATCAACTTGATTTGCCTAACTCCATTGATGTAAGTTGATTCATCAATCATGTCTAGATGAGTTGGTATGAACTCCATCAGCAAGAAAGGACCATTGAAATAAGGACCAGGAGCTCTATAAGAATTCAACTGAATTTGCCCAACTTGGATTGACTCTGGAAGATTCATTTTTAATTCGGAGTCGTGTTGGTTGTTCATGTTATGAGATTTAAGTTTACTAAAAGATTCATTTTCCTTTTTCATCAAGTTGATTGCAGTGTTGAAGGACTCTTTACCAATATCACTAGATTCTTTTTTAAATGTTTCGCCTTTTTCGAGTTTTGAGATGATGTGATCAATATCATAAACTTTTAATACTAAATCCTTATCATCAAATCTAGGATCAATCGAACAATTAAAAGTTTCGGCAAAGCGTTTACCACTTAATTTTACAGTCTCGTTGTAGAAATTCGAACTTTTCACTTGCTGAAGACGTTCCACTCAATTGAACAACTGGAACTAATGGTTTGTCTGAGCTTTGATCAGCCAACGTTTTTGTTTGAGAATTTAATTGTTCCATAACATTATAATAATCGGTCGTTGGAGCATTTGAATACCTAGTATTGGTGTTGATGTTGGTTCTTCTTTTATTTCGGTTAGAAGTGAACGAAGTTTGAGTAGTATCACCAGTGTGGCTAGTATGAGTGGTATGGGTGGTATCAGTTGTGCCGGTTGTGTCGCCTGGGTCGGGTTGACTAGCGATATTAGCTGAATCTTGCTTGTGAAACCAAATCTCTCTTAATAATGTTGCTTGACGTTGAATTTCAGATTTTAAATTGGGATCTGAATTGCGCAAAAGACAGTACAAAAAGATAGCTGTTGGTGTGTAAGCTGCATTCTCTTCCCAGATATCCACATAAGTGTATTTGATAGGGATCACAGGAATATCATTGGAGCTCTCTAATTGGTGGTAATTAGCTTTGAAATCTAACTGAATGAGGCCATGTAAACGACCATCACTCACTACACATGAATCACAACTCGCTAGAGCCACGTAGTTCATAACTTGCTTGATTAGATTAACAGAAGCTGAAAAAGTGTTCCCAGCTGAATCATCTTGTGTGTTTTGCTTGAAACAATTAATTGTGTCTTTTTGATCGAAACGTTCCCAAAACTTCCGCATTGATTTGGTTTTGTATTCGGCAAGTAAAACACAATGGTATCCATGTTCTTCTGAAGTCATCGAAAGCAATTTGTCTGTCTGAAAAACATTCTTGTGTTCTGCATCACAGGCTTTTAGTTTGATCTTTCCCGACACTTCTTGTTTGATCAAAGATGGACACAAAGCAATAATTTTATCTAGTTCCGTTTCGACAATAAAAGCCACATGATCAGATTCCCACATGGACGACCATGTGTCTTGGATACTGGGTTTAGTCCATTCTTCCGTCATGGGCCAAATGTTTTTGCAAGATCTCAAGAAATTTGCATCCTTTTTGGAAGATAACTTGTCAAGGATATCATACGCTTTCTTAACCTATATCTCAATATCATCATCTGCAATTTGATTTGTTGAGTTCAAAACAAGTTTAACTGAAAAACTTTGATTGCTGCTATTGGTTGACCCTGTGGCAATCCATTCAATAGCTTTTCTTTCTGCTGGGTGGTTAATGAAGAATTTTGCAGCACATTGCGACCTTGGTGTCGTTACCAAAACCTTTGCCACAGCAGCAATTGTTAGACCAGTGAATGGTGGACCTAGAAATTGGAACGATTTTGGATCATTCATGAATTTACCTAGTGAATATCTTGAGGATCGATTGACTCGTAGAACACAATTAGAGCGTTTGATTTGCTACAACATGGCTTTAATATAGTTTGAATCCTTCTTAAAATTGCTTATTTCTTCCGTTCTGGCCTTGATTACTCCATAATGGGCTTCAAATTTTTCATTTTGAGCTTCAATCACTTCATCTTTGAGTTTAAGTTTCTCCTCAAATTCTTTGATGATAGCCAGATGATGATCCCCTGATTCAGCAACGCCAATTGCCTCTAGACCGATGCTCACTCTCACTACTTGTACCAGTCTTTCTTTTCTTTTTGCCGCCCATCTTGACTTCTCACTTCTCATTGTGGAGTTGATGAAAAATGGGATTTTTTTAAAGAATGTGTCAAAATCACGTGATATATCACGTGTTCACAAATATTTCGAGGGCTGCTGCCTTCAACACCCCGGAACTGACAGTAGTTTAACCCCAGCAAATTTAAACCAAAACAACCAATTTTTTTTTAATTCAGTTTCATAAATTTAACAAGTTCAAATTTTGTCTTTTTGACCTCAATCAGTCGACTGTATATAGCTCAGAACAAACAGCCACTGAATATTTTGAGTCGCTCAACTGGTGAAAGATTTCACACTTCAAAGATGACCACGGAGATACCCAAAGAGGAAACACATGGTCTCATAACATCAAGAAGAAGATTTCCATTTTTAACCAAATGGAGCACCATAGTGACGATTTTGGCACTTATACCGCTTACATTGACACTTTTATATCAAAGTGGTGATTTCCCTGCGCTCACATCTTTGTTGGGAGGAGTAATTGGCCAAAAGGAATTTAAAGTGCCATTATATGCTGTACAACAGTTGAATATCACCAATGAGGAAGAATATTTGAGATTAGGATTGACTCCACAATCACCTATTCAAATCAATCCATTGAATGACAATCCAATTAAAGGTTTGAAAAAACAAGTGATTCACGGCAGATTTCTTCATTTAACGGATCTTCATCCTGATGAACATTACGTTGAAGGGTCTAGTATTGATGATCATTGTCATGGTGGTAAAGCATCAGACCCTGAAGACAAGGCTTCCAAATATGGAGATGCCATTAAAGGTTGTGACTCTCCAAGGATATTGATGGATGAGACTTTGAAATGGATTAAGGATAATTTAAGAGATAAGATTGATTTTGTAATTTGGACAGGTGATAATATTCGTCATGATAGTGATAGAAGGTTTCCTAGAACTGAGATGAAGATCTTTGATATGAATAGAATTGTTGCTGAATTATTTGAAGATACGTTTCATGGTGATCATGATTCTTTAGATCCAAGAGATTTTCAAATCCCTGTTATTCCAAGTTTAGGTAACAATGATGTTTATCCACATAATTTATTCTCACCTGGCCCAACTTTACAAACTAGAGAATTATGGTCCATATGGCAACATTTTGTCCCCGAGGATCAGTTACACGTTTTCCAAAAAGGTGCTTATTTCTTCAATGAAGTCATTCCAGGGAAACTTGCAGTTTTATCAATTAATACATTATACCTATTCAAATCCAATCCATTAACAGATTCATGTGATCGTAAAAAAGATCCAGGATATGAACTGTTCAAATGGTTAGGAATAACATTGGCTGAACTAAGAGAACGTAAAATGAAAGTTTGGTTAAGTGGTCATGTACCACCAATTTTAAAAAATTATGACATTTCATGTTATAGAAAATTCACAGTTTGGGTTCATGAATATCGTGATATTATAATCGGTGGTGTTTATGGACATATGAACATTGATCATTTTATCCCAGCTGATTCACAAAAGGCTTATCGTTCTTTAATCGAAGGATATACCCAAAACGGTTACGTCTTTGATGATGACCAATACATCCAATCGTTTGACCTTGACACTGATGAAGAACAAAGTTTGGTTAATGATCTGGATTTGAAGCAACAATATGAGAAATTGGGGTTTGATCTTGATGAATTCAGCATAGACATCAATGGGAGGGATTTCATGACGTATGGTGGAACACCTAATGGAAAAGAAGCATATTTGGAACAAACCAGAGATGTTTTTTATTCTGATGTCAAGAGTGTTAAGAAATCAGGTGTCAGTTCCGAAAGATATTCGATCAATAATGTTGCTGCTAGTGTCATTCCAACTTTTAATCCAGGTATGAGAGTATGGGAGTATAATATCACTGGTTTGGATGAAGAAATTTTAGAAATGAAGGAGAGAAAACCATGGGATCAGTTCTTTGCCGAGTTAGAAGCAAAAGTTTTTGAAGAGGATGAGGATGATGAAGAGTTGGGCCATGAAGAAGATGAAGTTTCCTCGTTGAAGCGTAAGAAGGGTAAAGGCAAGAAGAAGAAGTCTCCAAAAGATGATATCACTATTCCTCCAAAGAAACCGGCCAAAATTCCCCTAGGTCCAGCATATACCCCACAAGTACTATCACCTGTTAGTTTTGTTCAATATTATCTTGATTTAAAAAGCATTAATAACGGAGATAAAGAGTTTGGATATGAAGTTGAGTATAAATCCACTGACGAACCTTTGAATATGAAAGGATTGTTGGTTGATGATTATTTGAAATTGGCAAGAAAGTTAGGGAAATCAGGCAATCCATTGGCAACTCAAGAAGAAATTGAAGATGATGTCGTTGAAGATGTCATGGAAGATACGGTTGAAGGGGAGGATGTCGATTTGTTGAAGAAAAAGAAGGGAGGTAAGGGTAATAAACTACAGGTCTTGTGGGAGACATACATGACTTATGCCTTTGTGAGCAGTGGATACCACGATGATTAACAAGTGGGACGTCTCACAGGGCTGAAAAACTTTGATATATGCATATTTTACACACATCTGATACAATAAAATTTATAAGATCGTTTTTATAGCTGATGGACTGTAGCGAGTAGGAAACTATGGGGTTACAAGATAATCAGATAAATCTCAAAGCTTTTTATTCTTCTTCTCCGTTATGCTAAAACATAAGCCAAAATTCACACTAATGGTTTCTTTCTGATGATTGACAAGATCAAATCCTTTTCTTTATACAGAATAAAACTTAACAAAATGACAGCCATGATTGCATTTCCTAACAACTCCCATACATTTCTAACGATACCAAACATCAAATAATCAAAAATCCAAACGATAAAACTCAACATTAGTATTGATTTATTATTCCCATCTAAAATTTCCAAGATTCCAAAATCGGTATCCACTTTCACAAAGAAATCCCTGATGAAATGATAACAATAAATGATTCTCAAAACCATGTTTATCATGTTTGATAAAATCAACCCGTTTAAAGAAAGTTCCATTATGTCTATGCCAATGTATGAAGTGATGAAAAAAATCACCGAAAACACAATCATGAAATATGTATACTTCACCACTTCGTTCCCATTTGCGGTGGATTGATGCACAGCTTCCAAGATCCCGTTGAATGCTAATAATGGGAGGTATAATGTGTATAATGGGATTGTTTCAGAAACTGTGTTTGACCAATTATTACCAATTAATTTTTGAATTAAATATCCTGAATTTAATGGTCCAAATACGACAATAATTAAAGATAGATAAAAATAAAAGTTTGTGATTTTTTTCAAGATCTCAATTGATAACTTGATGTTTCTTGTTGACTTGTTACCATCTGATAATAATCTTGTTAAAAAATTTCTCAAACTTTCTTCAATTGGTGCAAATACCAATCTTGCTGATAATGAACCATAATTTGAAATCAGAGAGTAAATCCCTTGTTCTTCCACAGTACACATCGAATTAATGATCAATTTATCACCTTCTGTTAACAAATGTTTGAAACAAATGTTGAAAAACATTCTGTAGAAATGATTGATTGCATCATTATCAAAATAATAATAATCAGAGTTTGATAATTTGTAAATCCTGGTCAGGGATAAACTTAACTTGTTCCCGCTATGAGCCAACTTATTCTTATAACTTCTGAAATTATTGAAATATAACGCTAATAGTGTTATTGAATGGACTAATTTACCTGCAGAAAATGCAAAAATTGGTAATCCTTCATGTAATTTCATACTATCTCTGAAATAAAAAACAATGATAAAATTAACAAAACAACTCAACGTAATAGCGCTTGTTTCATATCTGGTTCTTATATCATAGTTCAAATTAAATTGATTCAAGATGTAGAAAGGTTCACATAACAGTTCTAATATAATTGCAAAATAAATTAAAATCAATGAAACGTTAAACAACTCCATGTTCTTGAACAACTCTGAAATCTTACCATACTGCCAATACATAATCACACTTGACAAGGGAACACCAATCATCACGGGAACGTAACCAATATTGATAACACTTTGTAAAAGTGCCAATTTAGAACCATGTCTTATCTTATTATGGTCATATTTCTCATCTGGTTCTTCTTCTTCCAGATCATCACCCGTGTCATGAATCCTCTGAGCAGATAGCCTTATCCCTTCTCTGCTGAAGAACAAGACAGAGTTCATCAAGAACTCAAGAAAGGCATTGATCCCGAATATCTTTGCAGACACATAAGTTATCAAAATCTGATTCATGATGAACGTGGACAATTTGGTGAACATCTGGCCAAACACAAGAAACGTGACACCTTTGGCAGATTTGGCCAAGAGAGTCTCCGCAGCAGACTTCTTTGCCGGTTCCAGCTTCTTCGACATTAGCGACCTCGAGCCTTTTTAGTGGAAATTGTTTTGATCTCAATTTTCGTTTTTTGGGCGATGAGACGTATTGACAAATGTGGGAAAAACAAGAAAATGCGTGTTTAGAACGGGTCAAAATGTGATAACTGGAACTATTTGCAGGGATTTAGAAAGCCCTTTATACTAGACGTCTAACGATTCTGTCAGTAAAGTCACAACTGCTCTAGAACTTGTGATAAAAAACCAAATTTCATTTTTTAAAAAAACTGCTATGTTCACAACTAGTTAATCACAGAGATTCATCGGACAGAACTCGTCCTTGTTAGCTCAGTTGGTAGAGCGTTCGGCTTTTAAAGCTTATCTAAGGAACCGAAATGTCGGGGGTTCGAGCCCCCCATGAGGAGTTCTACTTTTCTTTTTTGCATTTTTTTTTCAGATCTCAATGTTTTTTTTTTTTAGTAAACAAAACAAAAATAGTAAACAAACCACTTGACAACCACTCAAAAGAGACCAATAGCTGCCCACTCGCTCAAAACACAATGCACTTCCACGCGGACAAGGTCTTCTTCAAGTCCGACACGAAGGACCCCTTCACAGGGCTTCCCGTCTACGTCTTCGACTCCCATTACCTTCCGAGCCTCACGGACGCGTCCCTTACAAGGAAGGAAATAGACGACATCATCGTCAAATGCTTCAACAAGATCATCCCACGGATCCCCAAGCACCCCTACGCGGTTGCATGTTTCAGTGCCGGGTTCAGGAACGTCTCCACCCAGTCGAACTCGTGGATAACAATGCTCAAATGCTACCAATTACTACCGGACACCCTCAGAGACAACTTGAAGAAGATCTTCATGATCCATGAGTCCTGGCTGCTCAGATCATTCGCTTCGATTATAGGAGGTGTCCTGCAGATTAAAATGTTCAAGTCCAATGCTGCAGCTAGCGAAACATATGATAAATTGGTCAATGTCAAAGACATTACTGAACTTTCTAAAATGCTGGACATAACCAAAATAAGAATCAGTTTGGACGTGTATCTTCATGATTTACAACATTCTGAAAAACTTATAATTCCATACTCTGTGAGCCATAATTCTAAAGATTTCAAAGAATATAGACAACTCATATTTGATAAGACATCTCAAAGACTTACAACTGAAGGTTTAAACAAAGATTTGATCTTTACAAAACCAGGAAGACAAGAGAAATTAACAATCCTTTTTGATGCCATAGACCGAATGAACTACCTTGACTTATCACAATGGGATGTCTATAGTATGGGATCATTATACTTACATCTTTTGAAAAATCACCCAACTCCGTTAATACCCATTGATTCAATCAGTTTACCAATCCATGATGATTACGAGTATACGTTGAACACGTTCAATGAGATCATCGAAGTGAATGAATCTTTTGAACTGTTGGCTAGAGTGTTGGACATGTCTCTGATAATCATCTCTAATGAGAAGACTAATCATGATTTAAAATCAATATCCAAAGCATTAATACCTGCGTTATCACAACAGAAAGTCTCATTGAAAACCAGAGATGAGTTGAATATTGGACAAAGATTCTTAAAGAATTTGATCCAGCATTGGGAATCGATTCAATCGGATATGTTCCCTGCTTCAAAACCATCATCATCAAAACAACCAAAATCTCTACCACAACTTCCAAATTCCCGCAAGGTTTCTGCATCTAAAGAACCAATCATCATCAAAAGAAATGATGAAGAACCGAGAACACTACCGCCTTTACCAAAAAGGAAAACGGACTCAATATCATCACTTGCATCTATGGATATTACCAGTGTATCTAATTCCACCATTAATTCAAACTCTTCCTCAACTTCAAAAACTTCAGCATCAAATGACATACACATCACAGTCAACAATCTGGAAGACGTTCAGCTGGATGATGAATTGAAAGTTCTATCTGACGTGACCTCATCATTGAACAAACAGAACAAACCAACAGTTAAGACAGTGCAACCTGTCATCACAAAATTCAGTGATGGATACAGTTCAATTGAAGGCAAAAAGAAAGTTAACAAACTAGCAAAGTTATACGAAGAAAGACTAAAGAGTGGCCAAGTGCCTAATGATTCGGAAGAAGACATTGGCAACTAACTGACCTCCAAAGACATGCATCTGACATACATACACTTATATATCTCATATTTTATAAATCATTGTCATAAATCTATCACTTCACGTAACACATAATTTACATACAAGCCCCATATATTCCAAACGTCATTAATCAATTCATTTAAATTCTATGTACATGTACTTTTCTTTTTTCTTGTCACTCTTAATGACCTCATCTATATCTACAACTCATTTAACATAACAACACCATCAACTCTATCTGTATCCTCCACATTAAACTGCATGATAACATCTCCAATGACTGGCGGTTTCTTATCCTTCAACAATCTCAATTTGGCACGGATCCCAAATTTCTGCAAATACCCAACCACATAACCTTGATAGGCTTTCGAAGACACTATGAAATTTCCCAAATCAGCAACAGTTTGCTTTTTGTCTTTTTCCAAAATCTTCTCAAGCTCCATGATTGAGTAATATGAAGCAGATTTGCGATTTGCTTTCTTCAAAATATCATTCTTCACTTCCATATGCAATGCAATTGCAAAAACTTCATCTTTTGAAAAAACTGGATCTTGTCCGTTCAGATGGGCATGTATCCCAAAATGATTAATCAAATCCCCAAACCGTCTCAATGGCGACGTAGAAGGAGCATATTGTTCAACACCCAGCATCAAATGTTTCTTTGGAAGACTGGTGTAATAAGCAGGTGTGATGAATTTGAAAATTTTCACAATTTCAGAACTTGTTGGAAGTTTTGAACTTTTTAACAAATCGCTGTTCATCTTTTCAATGTATGACTGAGTCTCATCTGAAACAGTAAGTTTCTCCATTCCTTTGTAAACACCACTGATGTTGTTTTTGGTTAACAAACTAGCAGAGAGTTGATTGCCTAAAATCATTAGTTCCGAAACTAAAATGACTGAATTAGTTTCTTTTTGTAAGTCAATAATAACATTGATATCAGCTTCATCATCAACAGAATCATTTTCAGATTTAGAAATCTCGGAAACTTTAACTTGTGGACTAAATGATTCTCCGAAAATTATTGCACCATTGGAAATTCTTCCTTCACGTAATTTTTTAGAAATTTCAAACAAGGTTTGTAATTCTTCATGTTCTTTATTACTAAAATCAACATTCTTCAACACTTCATCCACATCATCGTATGTATATTTAGGAAACCTTGACAATAAGGTGGCCTCGACTTTCGCATTCTTGAAATCAATGAAATTCTTCCCCCTGTTATACGGAACAGAAAATGTAATGGCCCTAGTTTCTTCACCATCATTACCTAATCCTGCCAAATCAGCCAATGATTTAGGAAGCATAGGGGTCACTAACTCAGGTTGATATATCGTGCTTGCCCTCTCATATGCAATCTTGGTCAACAATGAATCTTTAGTCATGTATGAAGCAGGATCAGCAACGTGGATGTATAAGATATACTCTTCATCGTTCAACTTTTTGATGGAAACACCATCATCGATCTCATGAGCTGTAGAACTATCGATACAATAAACGTTCAAATCAGGATATGAAACTCTTTTTGACGCAAGATCTTTATCTTTGATAATCTCAACGGCATCAATGTATTGTTGTTCAACAGTGGCTTTATTGGAAATTTTTGATCCAGGAAGACATA
This sequence comes from Gotozyma siamensis, assembly GCA_030579035.1. Classification (NCBI taxonomy): domain Eukaryota; kingdom Fungi; phylum Ascomycota; class Saccharomycetes; order Phaffomycetales; family Phaffomycetaceae; genus Gotozyma; species Gotozyma siamensis. The sequence goes on from JAKTZZ010000025.1 coordinate 33,851, forward strand.
AGCTATTAGAGTAATGCAATGGATTCGTTAAGTGTGGATCAATATACCCGACTTTGATCAAGAAATCATAAACTAATGATTTAGTAACATCTTTCGTGGTTATAATTTTCATCAATTGAGACACCAAAGTGATTGATTTCGCATCAGTTAAGTTTCCAACCGCATATTCTTTCAACAAAAACAAACAAGGAACAACATTGTTCGAATATGTAGTGAAGTCTTCACTATTGACAAAATTTCTGAACGATCTAGTATATGCGGAATCAAGTTTGACTGTACGAACGCTTTCATCGACTTTATTGACGTATTGGATGGGAAGAACAGTCACTGATAATGGAGAAAGTGTGGCTGTAGAGTTGTATGTGGATGACCATAATCTATTTTGTTTTCTTAATGCCAACACCAATGAATAGAAAGTAGATGCATCAAATTGATCATCCGTTTTCAAACTCTCGAATTCTTTGCCTGGTAAAGCTTCACCAAACTTCAAGTTGAACTCATCACCAAATTCTTTTCTGAATAATTGAGAGAGCCTAGTGTATGAAACTTCAATACTCTTAATATCTTCGAATAATTGTTTTGCAACTTCAAGGTCTAAGAACCTAATAGCTTTCAATAATGTAAATATAGAAACTTCCCTAGGACCATCAGTTTGTAGTAACCTATGCAATAGCTCTAACTTTCTTGAGTTCTGCTGTAATTCAGTCCATGCTTTGTTCGTAATATCAACCAATGGCTTGACAATGATCTGTCTAGCTACTGGATTCACGGAATATCTTTCAAAGCCATCATTTGTAGTCTTGATGGATCCAATACTCTCATCAACGGTATGAACCTCATGAACAATCCCATTCAGCCATTCTTTGGGTATAAGACTTGGGATTCTGAACTTTACTGCATTCTTCTCTAGCCAGAACAACTCACCAAGTTTATTCATTATAGTGAATCTTGGATCTTCATCATTCGAAGGAACTTCCACTACCACCCCTAAACTGGACTGATTCAATGAAGTGCTCAATTCAACAGCATCACCAACATCCAGTGGTTTGAACAAATCTGTAGGCATCATGGAGAACTTTCGCAATCGTAACACTTCTTTTAAGGCATCTTCAGATCCATTTTGCAACTTCAACTCGCGAGCTATGTGCTCTGTCCACTCACTGCCTGGTGAGAGATATGTGTCAAGATATTTTTTTATAGACTCACTAGTTATCGTCTCGTAATTCTTCAGTTTAATCTCACCATGAAGCTCTTCAATGATCTTCTTTCTGTTTCTCTTTGAGCCTTTGATGGAAGAAACAATCGAGTTCACAGCAGATCCGGAGTTCCTGCTTACCAACCCCGAGCTGAACCGCCTTCTGGAGACAAAAATTAGCCTCCGTACGTCGCCTGCCATTCCACGACTCTTTTTAGTACCCAAAAACAAGTAAATTGCACTAAATTTGATGTTAAAGAGTTGGTTATATAGAAGGAAAAAAATACACAGTTCCGACTTTTCAGCCCCCGGATTTCAGCTCATCACACACCGAATCAAAAAAAATCATCCGAGCCCTCATAACCGTCCACATATTACACACTAGAAAGCATTTGTGACCAATCCCACCGAATGCTGAGAAGAATCCCACGAATCACACAGATCCGGACAAATGCCACGTTTTCCAAGAAAGGCACTGTCCAGTCCACTTCGTTCGACCCAAAAGCGTTTGAAATTAGCCCATCTGAAACAATTTATAGTGGGATTCAACCTACCGGGAAATTCCACTTAGGCAACTACTTGGGGGCTGTTCGACTTTGGAAAGACCTCATCGATGCATCACCTACATCAACCAACATTCTATACGCAGTTGCAGACCTTCATGCAATCACAGTGCCCAAAAGTGCCAAAGAGTTAAGAGATTATAGATATGAAGCTGTTGCGAGCATTTTAGCCACGGGAATCGATCATGAAAGAGCCATTGTGTATCATCAAAGTGCATTATCCGAGCATTATGAACTGAACTGGATCCTCTCGTGTCTTACAGGGATCGGTTACTTGAACAGAATGACACAATGGAAAAGCAAATCTGAAGGATTGGATAATGCCAGTTTAGGATTGTTTGGATATCCTGTTTTACAAGCTGCTGATATTTTGTTGTTCAAATCCACTTTGGTGCCAGTTGGTGATGATCAATCACAGCACTTGGAACTATGCAGACATATTGCTGAACAATTCAATAAGAGTTACAAAAAGTTGTTCCCGTTACCTAGAACAATTTTAGCTCCTACGAAGAAGATCTTGAGTTTGAAAGATCCATCAAAGAAGATGTCCAAGTCTGATCCAGACCAGAACTCAGTCATCTATATAACTGATGAACCAGATGTCATTTCCAAAAAAATTAAGAAAGCAGTCACTGATTCTATCTCGGAGAGGTTTTATTTTGATCCAGAAAACAGACCTGGTGTTTCGAACATGATCAATACAATCAGTGGGATCCAAAGAGTACCTATTGAGCAGGTGGAAAATGATATTGCTGGTCTAAATGATCACAAAGCATTCAAGAACTATGTCACTGAAGTTCTTGTCGAAGAATTTAGAGATCCAAGAATCAAATATAAGGAATTGATGCAAGATATCGGGTATTTAAAGTCACTGGTCGAAAAGAACAATGATAGAGCCAGAGAGATTGCAAGTAAAACAATGAAAGAGGTGAAGCAAGCATCTGGTTTTGACTAGTTTTCTTTATAGATAAAGTCCTGTAAATAGATAAAGACACTAGAATACATACATCTAGCTATTTTTCATAGATATCAGAATTCAGGCTGTTAGAATTTGTGTATGGATATGATCAATTTTTTCACTACTAGCTATACTCATGGTCCCCATAAGACGAAACAATATAGATCAATCAAATTAAAAACTATAAATCATAAAAACTCTTCGATAACTTTGATCTTCTTGATCCTCTGTTCAAAAGAAAATACAACACCAGTAAGTTAACAAACATATTCTTTTAGTATATTTTTCAATACATTCTGATCTGTTTGGACCATCCAGTTGAACTCTTTCTCGTCTTTCTTTCTCAAATCTTGACTGAATCCAAAACCAATAAAATGGATACGCCCTCTAGTATAGATCATGTTATCAAGTTTGAAATCATCCTGTCGTACTCGCGCTTATTTAATCATTGACACAACTTGATCACAGGCATCATTAATGACCCATTGACTCAAAATTTCCATGTTTTCAGGGAAAAGTCTCTCCGTAACAAAACCATAACCCAGCTTTACAGTATCATCCCATCTTCCAAGGTGAATAACAATATCGTTAAACTTCATCAGCAATCGAGGAATTGCAATACTTGTTTTTGAGCCACTGCTTCTAGTTTTTCGAAAGTTTATACTTGATTTATACTTGATGGTGATAAATCGTTGTAGGCCTCAATCATCTTCATCGACCACCACTCACGCATATAGAAATCATTGTATATCTCATCTTCATATTCGAAAGACTTATATCTCTGTGTTTCCAACGTTCGAATCACATTCCATGGTGAATAGTATTTGAAACAGTAGTCTTCAATATTCCACAATTTGACCTTTTTCAACTTCTCAACATTCTCTGAGCATCCATTCACCTCAAAATCTTCAACTTCAGCTGCAGCAGCATTTTGAAAGCCTTTCAGAAAAGCAGATTTCGACATGAATAAAGTGTTTGCCAGTTCTTCTCGCGATGGATTTAATTTCAAACCAAACTTTTTGGAATTAACGGAACGCATAATTTCGCCCCCGTATGAACCCTTCGAATTGTAGAGTAAGTCGGTTATATAGTCTAAGGGACTTTCATCTTCACAGCTGAAAAATAAAACCAAAGAATCAATATTAATATAGGTTCCATCATCATCATCATCATCATCATCATCATCATCATCATCATAATTTTTGAGACGTTTTAGGTTAGAACCACCAGAGCGGTCGGGGCCACCTGCACCACTTCGCTTTGGTTTTTTTAATTTGAGAGCTTTAGCAATCGCTTTTGCTTTAAGATGAGTTTCTTTCAAAGTATCAACTGATTTCAAATCAACAGATGTTGTTTCCAATAATCCCAAGATATTGATGGCGGCTGATGTCTTGAATGGCTCTGGGGTGAGATCCATTTCCAAAGAAAGATACTTTACTGTGATTGGGATTCTTTTCCCATTTCCATTCACATCTTCCAAAGTAACGCCTTTGATACCTCTTTGTTTGTCTATGAAGTCTATGAAAGTCACGATACTGACGTGGATATTGCAGTCTCTCACAAACACTAGTAGACCGTTTCGAGTCTTGATTTCATCAGTGATCAACATATACTCTAGTAGGCGCTGAACAACGCTAACCATATTTATCGGGATATCATTTTCACTGAAGCCCTTATCCATTTCAAACTCAGAATCGAAGTTGGCAAGCTCAAGTGTTAATTCGGCTGGTAAAACTTTCATAAACAATGTTGGATCCACAAGAGAGAATTCTGCCAGTTCAGACTGAAGAGCTTCTTTAATGGATGGTGCCATAGCCAAATCAACTTCACAATATACGTCTGGGGTTAATGAGCGTCTGTTCCCTGTTTCAACCCTTAGACCGTTGATAATGTTCGTTTTAGGGAAACGTGAGCCAGGTTCCAATGTAGATGTATCTAGTTCTTTACCAAACATCTCATCATTCAATTGCTTTTCTTTTTTCCAAATTCTTGTGATGGTTTCAACGAAGGTTCTGAAAGTATTTCTGATGTCGAACTCACGTACTTTCTTTCTCTTCCCTTTCCTTCTCAATTCTAAAAGTCACTCAAATTAGGTTTTCAGTGAATTCTGAAACCAAATATGTGATCTTAGCAGATTTTGGATTGACGGGTTGATGAACCATCGCCGGTGAGAATTTAGTTAATGAGTCAATATTTGCACAATAACGTTGAAACCAGGCACAAAAGGCAAAGAAGTGGTTTTTGTCGTTTTCTGCCACATGAAACGGGGATGGGCTGTAAAAGAGCTCATCAAAGTTGTTCCTTTATTTTCCAATATTCAAGTAACAATAAGGAATCACTGCTGGTAATGTTATCGGAAAGATGTGGAATTCTTTGATGGCCTCGCTATATACCTCGCCTCTGATTTCATAGATGAACTGGCTGAGATGAGTTTCGATATCATGGCTATTATTAAAACGTTTCAAATCACCTTTCAAACAATAAAAAGAATCATGAACATAATTGAAATAACTTGAAGTATATGTGTGAACAGCAGCTAAAGCTTGATCAACTTGATCTGTGCGCCCTTGTTTAAAGTGATCCATGAGCACACCCAAGTTTTGGAAAAAAGGTGATGATACCTCATTTCTGCGTTAAAAAAACAACAGTTTGAGGTGAGACATAACTTCTGTTGATTCATGAAAGATGTTAAAAATAATTATGTGTCAAATTTTTGTTTATTTTTTTTGAGAAAGGGTCCATTGTTGAGAAATTATCTCCGAATCCGGGGTTCTAGAATGAGTTCCACCGAGAGAATCTTAATGAACTCTCAAAGTTCTAAGTCATCAAGAAGGAAGCGATTGTAGGCAATCGAGTGCATCTCAAGATTACGATGGTTGAAGTCCCAGTTCTTCAAAGTTTCCATAATTTCGAGCTCTATTGTCTTCTTAGGATCCTACAGGAAATGCTTTAGAGTCAACTCTGTCATTTTGCTGACATGAACTCATTAGTTGGTTTGAGATACTGAGATTCTATAACTTTGAAATATTTAATGGGTAATATATGAAAGCCATCTCCAGGTAATGTCAAATGCTCTATCTACTAAAACACTTTTAATTCAGACATAGAGATTATTCATTTCAAATTAACACTAACCCTTTGTGGTGAAAACAGAATGATCTAAAATGTTCAACGCTGTAGCGAATGGGATCAAAATCCTTTGAACAGCCCTGATATGAGCACATGACAAGATCAACTCTTTAAGCAGTTCATGTTTATCCAAGTTCAACACTTTTGGATCCCATTTTGGATCTGTTATTCTAGGGCCCATCAATTCTTCAAAAACCTCTTGTAATCTAGCTTTGAGTCCCAGTTCACTGATTCGTTTACAATAAACGGTCAAATAATGTTTGAATTCTGAATCTTCTCCCAATTTCTTCGCTATCAAGATTCTGTTCTCTAAATGTGCTAAAGATATATTTTTTGCCAAATTTTCATATCCTTCCTTCATTAACATTGTTTTTGCCATTTTTTGTAAAAACTTACCACGTCCTCTTCTAACTATCTCATCATTTGTCTTCTTTTCCAACAGCGTGATTACCGATCCACCACTAACAGTGCGACTATCGGTGGCATCCCAGTATTGAGATCCAAAAGCCCACCATGAATCACTGATCAAGGACCAAGATCCCATGTCTTTGTCGAACAGATATCCATTCCCATTAGAGACTGTCACTATCGGTACCCCAGACTCAGAAATCCCACATAATGTCAAATTCTCCGCTCTTGTCAACAAGTCTGGATTGGAACGTGACAATAAAGGATATAACGAAGTTGGTTCAAAAAGTGCCCTTCTATTTAAAATATCCCATGCAAACACTTCACCGATTGAACTGACAGCCATCAAGTATTGTCCTTTACTCTCTAGGAAACTCAATGGTGTTCCAATCACCATTGGAGGCAGGAGCTTTCTTCCACTATCACCATAGACGTGCAAGACACCTTCAACGGTGGATAGTGCCCAAAAATAACCTTCACCACCCGTGGCAAGGCCCACTAGCTTTGGAATGAAATCGACAAAGATTTGTTTATTGGAGTTTCGGAAAAGTGTCACTTTCGTTGGTTTTTGTTCGTTTCCTGATCCATTTCTGATATCAAGTGATAATGAATCATCATTAGGTGAATACACAACGAATGATGATCGTATTTTTGGGGTTGAGATTCTTAGTTTAGAGAAGGAGGTGGCTGGATTTATGGCAATTGATCCAATGAATTCAATTGCTTCTGTTTCTTTCCGTTTTTTGAGCTGTTGTTCAGTTGCGTTGAATTCTTCTTTTCTCTTGAGATCTTTAGGCACAGAGTAGGATGGTCTATCAAACTCCATTGTTGTCCCTACCGTGTTACCATTCTGATGGGACGATGCTGTTAGTGTATTGGAAGTGGTTGGTTTGGATCCATTAACGGTGGAGAGTAATGTTGGGGCTATTCTCTTTTTACCGTTTTTGATTTCCGTCAATCCGGTATCACCCGTTTTGACTTGATTGTTTGGTTCGGATTGTGAGGTAGTTTCTGTAGCTGGTTGTGGATCTGACTGTGGTTTTGTGACATTGTTTGATGTGGTTGCTGAGGTTGTTGCTGAGGTTGTTGAAGTTGCTGTTGGTTTTTCGGTCGAGACAGGTTTCTTGTCCTCAACTATCGCTGGTTTGCTGTTCTCAACGATATCGGATCCAGTGAAAGGAAGAGGTTTAGGCTTTGTGACTTTTGCTCTCAATTCCTGTACCAACTTCTCAGGCGCAACTTCGCCAAACTCTTCAAGGTCAAATGAGAAAACCACCAAGGAATCAGAAGCAACAAACAGAGCAGTTCCATCAGGACTCCATTTGAGATCAGTTATTGGACTTTTGGAAACTTCAACAGCTGTGACCAAAGGTCTTTGAAATGATGTGTTCCAAACAACAATAGACTTGTCAGCACCTGAACTGGCAACAATATTGTAAACTTTTTGTGTTTTAGCATCAAGAAACGTTCTTGGATTGACATTAGCAACTGAAAAAGATTGTCCCACCATGGAAAACTCACTCTTCCACTTATCTTTAGATATTATCCCTATCACATTGGCTTCTGGATCAAAGTTGTAGTTAGGCAACGTAAACTTGTCACCTATTTCTGTCCACGAAACAGAAGTGACATCACTCACTGTTTTTAAAGTCAGATTGGCAGCATCCACCTTCTTTGTCACAAACTCCTGGTTCTTGTACTGGATCTGGTGCACAGACACGGTCTTGTTGAATGCAAGGGAAACCAAATAATTCTGTGATGGATCCACACTTATGCTTCTAATATCTGATCTGAGAATGATAGGAGGCAGCTCCTTTTGTGCATCAAGGTCATAAACAAGCACTCTGTTCATAGTAGCAAATAGAACAACACCAAGCACACTTTTAACGTCATTGATACCCGTAGAGTGCTGTATCAGCAGCTTTCTATCCTCGATACTGGAACCATCAGCAGAAAACACCGTCTTGTACGCTCTTCCGTCAGAATCAGTGCTCAAAAGTGACAATGGGCCCAGCAGCTGCAGACATGTGATAGCAGAGCCCTTGTGGATGTCCACAGACGCCACGAGGGCCTTCTCAACGGCCTCCTTGTCCAGCCCATCCAGTTTCGAGGCCTCCACCAGCTGTTTCGAGTCCCACACATCGACAAACCCGTCAATTCTCGCAGCGAAAAGACGGCCATGCTCAGAATCAACCGCCAGAGACGCGTATCTGCCCCGCTTGGCGCAAGGAACCTTCAATAAGCGCATAGCAGCCCGCACAGTGGTTCAAGATACTCCAGTTAAAGCACTTGTTTGTTTATTAAAGGCCTCCGCGAATTTTCGTTTTGCCCATCATCAATTCGCGAAGTTTTTTGGTTTGACACTCAAATTTTCTTCTCACTGAATCAGACGAATATCTGCTAAAAATTGGCCCTTGAAACGATGTCTAAGGAGGAATACACGAGTGATGCGGGATCCGATATCACAGGTATGCTATAGAGCTGGCAGTGGCTTTTTCAAGCGAGTTTCTGCGCTTTTTGGGGCCTGTTTTTTCAGCTGCACTCTTGAATTAATATGACTGTAAATACTAACGACTCATCAGAACACTGGATTGACTGGTTTTTAGGAACGAAGGGGAACGAGTACTTCTGCGACATCGACGTCGAATACATCACGGACAAGTTCAATCTCACGGGCCTGTACTCCGAGGTGGAAAAGCTGTCGAAAGTGGTTGATGTGATTACGGACAATATTGAGATGGACGTCTTTGACGACACACAGAGAGACCAATTGGAGTACGGTGCGAGACTCCTGTACGGGCTGGTGCATGCCAGATTCATACTCACGACCAGAGGGCTTCAGAAGATGCACGAGAAGTACAGAAAGGCTGATTTTGGCTACTGTCCCAGAGTCCACTGCAACCTCCAACATCTGCTCCCAGTTGGTTTGAGCGACCACAGCGATGTTTGTGGTGTGAAATTGTACTGTCCTAAATGTGAGGACTTGTACAACCCAAAATCATCCCGTCACGTGTCAATTGACGGTGCCTTTTTTGGCACAAGTTTCCCAGGAATGTTCTTACAGGCTTATCCACGTATCGTACCTCAACATCCAACAGAGAGATACATCCCTAAAGTGTTTGGTTTCGCCATTCACGAACATGCTAAACTATACAGATGGCAGGAACTGCAACGGATCAAACTTGAGAAGAGACTTAGTGCAAAGGGCATAGAGACTAGAGGTGAGGTTCCTAATGGGTATATTGATCCTGATGAGAGTAAAGATAGTGATCAATAAACTAGGTACCTTGTTTGTGTTGTTTATTTTTTTTTTCTGCATGTATGATTATTGTTTGGAGTTTCATATTCGAATGTGGTGTGTGTGTTGACTGCTGTTTCTGATACACTTTCCCTTGCGGGTTATTAATTGTTGTTGATGTTTACACGAAATTGCTTGATTTTAATTTTATTACTTATAAAAATAGTTACAACATCAAAAGTAGTTTCAAAGTTTCTTTTTTCCACAAACGTATTCAAATCTCCAAGGGACGTCCAATTTGTCCAATTTGACTTCAATCATCTTCAACTTATTATCAAAACTGTTCAAACTTTTGGCTAACTCATTGTTATTCTTCACAGAAACACTATCACTATCACCAGAAACATCACCAAACACATTGAATAATTGTGTCCATTTCCAATTTGGTGCAATGTCATTATAACTTCTTTTTTCTCCTAAAATCGCTCTTTCGACAGTGTATCCCTCATTATTCAACAAGATCATCAAAGGTTTGATATCATACCTGACATAACTTGTCAACTCCTGGATGGTCATCTGTGCAGATCCATCACCTTCAATCAAGATAACTCTACGGTCAACTCCATTATCTTTAACAGCCATTGAGACTCCCAGTGTTGAAGGCAAGGCATATCCAATTGAACCATAAAATAATTGAGAAACAACAGTAACGTCCTTTGGTAACACTAGGTCAGAAATTGAAAACAGAAACGAACACATTTCAACAACAAGAATATCATTTGGTTTTAGTATTGTCTGAAGAGATTTCAACAATGACTCTTGTGTAATTGCAGAATTATTAACAAGATCAGATCCATTGAATCTCAACAGTCTTTGATATTCATTGTTCTCAGAAATAGATGTTATTTTTTTGGTATCGATTCTTTTGATAACTTCATCAATTATGATCCAACCATTGACATTATCATTGTACAACACACCATCAATCTTAGCAAAATCCTTACCGATTTCAATAACTTCATTCACATGAGTTTCAACTTTTTCGTTTTCATAGTTATTACACTCATTGTAATTGAATCCCAGATGTAATATCATTTCAAAATTCTTGAAATCTTGAATCGTACCCCTAGTTGATAATTTACCAAAATACACACCATGGTATATATTTGGCTTTTTCGACTCATCGACTGTTCCTTTACCCAAAGAAGTTTGGAATGAATGAATTCCATTATCAGTCAAGAATCTGTTCAATTTTGAACATGTTTCAAATTCCAATAACGAATCAACAAGAACTGCAAAATTCTTAGATTCCAATTTCTCTAAGATTTTAAAGACTAGCTCGTTAGTCTGTTTCACATCTTTGTCAGTTTGTCTTAATTGCAACTCCTTATTGACATCAACAGGGATCAAAACATCCGCAATATCAACAGGAATGAACAAATATCCCGGTTTAGAACTCTTATAAACGGTTTCAATAACAGAATCAATCCTTCCTTGAACAGTGCCCAATTCATCAACGTCCAAACTTTCCTTAACACAACAAAAAGAATCAACAATCTTTTCATATGCGTAATGATCCTGTTTCAAATCCCAGGTGTTTTTCCCAGTAACCAAATGATGCACAACCCTTGTCTGATTTCTCTTTAATGCGATGGCAGACGTCCCAACGATATGCAAAACAGGAACATTCTCCACAAAACTCCCATTCACTGCGTTCAAGGCACTTAACTCGCCAACGCCAAAAGTCGTGATCATGGCGCCAAACCCATTGATTCTAGCGTATCCATCAGCTGCATAACCCGCGTTTAATTCATTGCAATTACCAACCCATTTCAAATCAGGGACGTTGTAAATGTGTTCTAGGAGTGGTAAATTGAAATCACCAGGAACTCCAAATATTGACTTCAAGTTTTGCACTTGTTTAAGTCTTTGGAAAAGGTAGGTTCCTAATGGTACTTGTTTGATTTCTTTTTCAACTGTCATTTATCTTGAACCGCTTATTGTTGAACTATGGCTCATAAAGATCATGCAAAACCAGAGACTTTTTCTCTGCTTTTATACAAATCTGAGGATCTACGATACCATGACGGCAATTCACGGAGATCTCAACTGTTGGTAAAGTATCAGAAGAAACACCTCATACAATTTTCATTTTTTTCACCATTTGGGCGGTTTTACCACGGCAAACCACGGTATTGAGCGGTAAAAAGCGGAAAAAACTTAATTTAATTAAGGCCGAACATAATTGACCTCCTTAATTGCTATTGATGACTTTCTTAAAACTGTGTATTTACTAAACAACCCAACCAAAGACCATGATACCCAACACGTAATCCATTCATGAATCCCATAAAAAAATAATTTTCCAAAATCAGCTCTACCTACAGAGCAAAAACTAAAGATCCCACAGACAAAAAGATAACAAGAAAACAAAAATAAATAGACAAAGAGACTTTAATACTAACGTAAGAACTGGCTCCCTCTTACTTGACTCCAGTCTCCAGCCTCCAAGACCTCGATAAAAAAATTAATCAAAACAACCACAATAAGGAAGCTGTGGCATTTCTATCACACCCTATATCCGCGGTCCATTTATCCCAATTAGATGAAACCGATTTAGCTCCCTGATTGGTTTCAATCCAGATCATCTTGGTAAAATCGGTGACTGCTCGTTTGAGCAAGATAATGTTGTCTTTACTCAATTTTAAAAACTTCTTTATGATTGAGCATGGTTCCAATTTTGTTGAATCAATCAAATCCTTCTCTGGGATCGATGCCGACGATGGGCTGAAAACATAGGATATGGCATATGCAGTAGTGATTCCGATTCCAATTCCAAGAGATAAAGTCACACTCAAATAGACCAAACTTGACTTCTTCTGTTTCTTGTATCTTTGTTTTCTTGTTTGTGAATTAGATCTTAGAACCAACTGATGATTGTTGCTATTAGGATAGTTTGAAGATTTGCTTTCCGACAATCTACGATCAATCGACATGGTTGATTTTCCTGTGAATGATTCAGACATGACTTGAGAGTCTGAATTACCATTGATTGTAACCAATTGATACTCATGATTTGGGATCTGATCAGAATCTTGAACAAATGACTTATCAAAAGTCAATGCCTTACTTGCAAAGAAAGACTCTTTCAGTAAGAAGTCTTGGTTTAACAGTTCCAACAAATTATCGACTTGGTTTTTGTTATTGTAGTTGATTGGAGGACATAAAAGGTTCAATTTGTAAGTGGTGATGATTTTGTTTACAACTAATGGGTTTATGTTCTTGAAAATAGGGATGAATAACTTATTCTGTAATAAGTCCTTATTCTGTTTGATAAAATTCAAAATGTTGCCAATCTTGATCAAACCGTCAAATATGACTAAAATAACATTGTAAGACTCCTTAACATTTAGAGTAAACTTAGCTGATAGCGGCTGATTCAACATCTTGAAGAAATTAGATTTCTTGTGGCCGATGATCAATATTTTAGCAAAACCGTCATCGTCTCTTAAAGAATTGAGTAACTTGTTAGTGGAAACTTCAGGCATAATAAAGGAGGAGTCATTCAATTTATCGGTCTTGAAAAACGCGGCAGTGGAGCTTAAAGGCACGTTTGTGGTTCTTCCTTGATTCATATTAATTTCAATTGTACGCTCGTCATCCCGTTCATCATCCTCTTCGTAATTTTCATCATCGATATACGAGGAGTCCAAAGACACATGAACAGTGCTTTCAGAGATGTCTCTTTGGTGCACCTGTTTCATGAATTCATCATCCGTGTCCGAGTTCGACAACACCGAGCTTGTGGGTCTAGGGATCACGTAGTCGCTGATTGACTGGAGCGATGGCACGGCAGACAGATGGATGTCCAAACCAGGCGAGTAGCGTGAGTTCTGCGGAGTTGTTGTGGCAGATTGCTGTTTCAATAAGTCCAAAACCGAGTGGTGGGAGGCGAGCAACCGGTTCGAGGACCCGGAAGAAGTTCTGATGTGCTTGGATGCGTTTGGAGTAGGCTGGTGGATCGACGATTCCGTCATCTTCAGCTGGTTTTTCTGTGTTTTATGGTGATGTTCTCAGTACAATTTGTTTATCAGTTATCAAAAAAAAAGTGACACAATTTAAAATTTATGTCCGAATCGGGAAATTTAGGGCAAGAATATAAGATGGCTCATAACCAATGATCACGTGATCTGAAGAGTTTGGTCCGGTTCGCAGCCCCGATGCTTTTTCTAAGACAAGAAAAAAAAAGTAACAACCAAAAAAAAACAAAAACAAGCTGACTCCAACAAAAAAACTCTCAGATTCGCCCATTAAAACTCTGCCAGAAGCCTCAGATCAAGAGATCCTGACCGTCCACAGCTGCATATTCCCACTAGGAACACACCAGACACCGCTGTCTCTCGTTTTATGCCATAAAGCCCCTCGTTTAGCCAACACTTATACTTGCTATGAAGGTCTTTAGAATAGGCATACGGTTCCAGCTAGTGGCGCTAGTGCTGATCGTCTCCCTGTTCTCCTTAATCGTGCTGGCCATCATCACAGGAGTCTACTTCTCGACCAACTTCAAGAGCATGCGATCTGACAGGCTAGAAGTCATCGCACAGATGAAAGCCTCGCAAGTCCAGCAAAATTTGAACTCTTTATACTTCCAAGTTTACTGGCTTGCGTTTAGAGACTCCATACAGAAATCACTCGTCAGTTACAGAGCTGGTAACTCGTCTGAAGCAAATTGGGAGAATGCAAAAGTCACCATCGAACAGTTCATATCATCCTCCAACACCTTTTCTAACGTCAAGGTCTATGACACAAAATATCTAAACGTTATAACATCAGATCCTAACTTGACAGATATCTCGGTCCCTGACTCAGTGACAGAGGCACTATATCCTTTGGACATAATAAGAAACTCTAATACTTCGTCCTCAGTTGATGAACAAGGCTTGGTCCTGGGTCCAGTCTTGAACGACTCTAATTATGTGATGTCCATGACTTTACCTGTGTATGCTTCAGCATCCATCATCATTCCATCCCAGGACTTGGCAGGTTATGTTACAGTTGTTATGAGTGCTCAGAGTTTGAGTTCCGTTTTAAAATTAGACGAAGCATCAGTCGTACTCATCAAGGCGTTGAACATAAGTCCGAACATCACAAACTCCACATATAGATATGTGATAACGCCGACAGATGTGAACAATGATTCGTTTGATGATGTTTTCCTTGTGAAGAACTCTTATGCGGCCAGTCAAGTTCTGCTATATCATACCTCAGGTGCTCAAAGCTCAGTGAGGTCAGAAACAGGCGAAACGGTAGCTGCTGGCTTCTCTCCTGTCGATTTTAATTTGACAAGATGGGGTGTTATCATTGAACAGAAGAAGAGTATATTTTTAGAACCGTCTAACCAGCTAACGAAAATTCTTGTTGGTGTTTGTATTGGTACTGCTGGTTTGATAGTCATTTGTACAATTCCATTAGCATATTGGGCAACTCAACCTATCTTGAGACTTCAAAAAGCTACAGAGACTATACTGATGGGTAGAGGATTACAACATCCAAAAGATGGATCTTCTGGGTATTCATCAAATAGGCATAGTTTTTCAACACCTCAATCTCCTTATAGCAATACTGTTGAAAATCTCCCCGAGTCTAATGACAATCATACCGGAACAGCTAGTAATATCGGCAAAACATCAAGTTATACATCATCATTTAACCATCATCCAACATATATTGGTAATGCCAGAGTTCCTAAATATACCAGAATCTTTGAAGATGAATTATCAAAACTAACAGAGACCTTCAACACCATGACTGATGAATTAGATAGACAATATTCACAATTAGAAGATCGTGTGAGAGCTAGAACGAAACAATTAGAAGCAGCTAAGATTCAGGCTGAAGCAGCTAACGAAGCTAAGACAGTTTTCATCGCTAATATTTCTCATGAATTAAGAACACCGTTGAATGGTATCTTAGGTATGACTGCAATTTCCATGGCTGAGAATGATCAATCCAAGATCCAGGAATCACTAAAATTAATATTCAGATCTGGTGAATTATTACTACATATCTTAACAGAGTTGTTAACATTTTCTAAAAATTCGTTGAAGAGATCTAAATTGGAAAAATCCGATTTCAATCCGATGGAAGTTGCATTACAAATAAAATCAATTTTTGGTAAACTAGCCAAAGATCAACATGTTCATTTACAAATCACAGTCACGCCTAATGATGTCAGAAATATGGTATTGCATGGTGATTCGAACAGAATCATCCAAGTCGTTATGAACTTAGTTTCAAACGCTTTAAAATTTACTCCTGTTGATGGTAAAGTCAATGTGACTATTAATAGAATAGGTGAATATGATCAAGAAAAGAGTGAACAATCAAACTTCTCAGAGGTTTTTGTCAAGGATGAACATGTCTATCCAAGCATAAATCAAAATGAGTCAAATAATACAACAACAACAACTAGTGATACCAATGAAACTGAACATACTGAAAAATACACCACAGAGACTCAAAGTTCAAACAATACCTCACTTGCAGACGAAAAAGCTCAAGATTTGCTACAAGAAACTGATGATATCAATGAAGATGCCAAATCAATCGTAACGGTATCCACATCTTCATATGATGACAATGTCTTCAAGTCACAATTTAGAAATCAAGAAAAGACAGAATCAAAAGAATTCACTAATGTCAAACAATTAGATATCAAGAAAACTTATGTGTTTGAATTCGTTGTTGAAGACACGGGTCCAGGTATTGATCCAAAATTACAAACTGCCGTCTTTGAACCATTCACTCAAGGTGATCAAACGTTATCTAGACAATATGGTGGTACTGGTTTAGGATTATCAATCTGTCGTCAATTGGCAACTATGATGAATGGTAAAATGATTTTACAATCTGAAGTGGGTGTTGGTTCGAAATTCACATTTAGAGTCCCATTATTACAAACTGGTGAGACGATAGTTGATGAGAATGATCCAAACTTATATGAGGATCAGTTTAATGTCAATTCAAGAAAGAACAGAATGGTTCAGATATTAGATCCCAAATTAGAAGAAGAAGAAAAAACTGTTAATGAGGAAAAGAACCAGGATACTGATGATTCTGAAGATGTTCAAGACATTGAAGAAAGTGCCGGCAATGTCATTGATTCTCCAAAAAGTGACGACAGTTATTTCACAAGACCTACATATCAGAGCACAGAGACTGCTAAGTCCTCGATTTATACTTTGAACAGTGTTAAGGGCCAACCTGCCCTAAAGAACATTGACTTGAAAATTTTAGTTGCTGAAGATAATCACGTTAATCAAGAAGTGATTAAGAGAATGCTTAACTTGGAAGGTTTCAAAGATATCGATATTGCAGTTGATGGTACATATGCCGTGGAACATGTTCAACATCATATGGATTCAACTGATGTTTCCATATCATACGATATCGTCTTCATGGATGTTCAAATGCCTAACCTTGATGGGTTACAAGCTACTAAGAAGATCAGAATGATGGGATATGATGGACCAATTGTTGCATTGACTGCATTTGCTGATGAGAGTAATGTGAAAGAATGTCTGGATGCTGGTATGTCTGGATTTTTGAGTAAACCTGTCAGAAGATCAGAATTAAGAAGCATTTTAACCAAATTTTTCCCTAATTTTAGAAGACAAAGTGTTGCTACGCCTGCTGAGTCAATTTCTGAGTGATTTAACTATCTAGAAGTCATATAGAGTGAGATTAAGTAGCAATGAGTATCATTCATTTTTTAATAGACGCTTCACATGAAATAATTTTAATTCTAATTTAAAGTTCTGTATGTAATCAGTGGTTTTAGATGTTTTCTTACTTGGTAGGGCTGTGATAATCATCTACAATATTAAAATTAAGTTATTTGAATTTGAATTAACTATACTTCAAAGGAATTAATCATCAAAAGCTTTTCCAATAATATGAATTCATCAAAAAATAACACACCAATATAATAAATGACTGGGGTGAAATAATCTATTTTAATTTCTTCTTTGGACGTAATTGGTTAGTGTGACCACACTTTCTCTTACGACAGTTGGTAGCTCTTGGTGGTAATCTAGCATAACATTTACGACAAATGGATTTCTCACAGTTGTATTTGGATGCTAAAGCTTTTAAGGATGGTTCAATGATACCACCTCTCAATCTCAAAACCAAGTGTAAAGTGGATTCTTTTTGAATGTTGTAGTCGGACAAAGTTCTACCATCTTCTAATTGTTTACCAGCGAAGATTAATCTTTGTTGGTCAGGTGGGATACCTTCTTTGTCTTGAATTTTAGACTTGACATTGTCAATGGTGTCAGAAGATTCAACTTCTAAAGTGATGGTTTTACCGGTTAAGGTTTTAACGAAACTATAAAAATGTTGTTAGTATATTTGGTCGATGAGGCGTTTATGGCAGTATGAAAGCAATCAAATGATAATAGTTATTGAAAGTATCTTAATAGTGCTTGAAAATATTGACTATGAGGGTATTTTGGGTCCATCTATCTATTGAATATGCTTGTATCTTCGCTTGTCTGAGTATGCGACATCCACTCGATCTTTGCTGTCTCATATAACGGTTGTGACGTGTATATTGTTGGTTGTTCAAAAATTTTCATCATGTTTTAAAAAAAGTCCCAGCTTTGATACCACGTGGATTGAGATGAATGTATATTGCTTGTCGTGTAGTGCCAGTCTGTCCAATAACTATATCTCTTGCCTCTTGAGTGCCAGTGAGTTCATCACTTACATTTGCATTTCTGATAAATTTACCGATTCTTAATTTGAAGTCAAGACGAAAGTTGAGATTTAACAAAAGTTTTATTTTCACCACCCGTTTGGACTTTCGCGAATTTTGTTTTCTAGTGCTTAAAATTGATGAGTTTTTAGGATGACTAAGCGAGACTATGCGTGGTAGGAGCACATAGTCGTGAGGTGTGTGGGTGTTATTGAAAAGATAGCAGTCCCGAAGTTGAACTTTTGGTGTGTGGATTAATGATACCCTATCCACTATCACGTGCCATTCTCGCACTGAGAGGGCTTTCACTCTCGAACCCATCTCAAAACGGGAAAAGATCAACAACAAGCAGCGAACTGGCAGAGAAACAGAGAGGGAAGAGGCTTGAAAGGGAAAAGTTGAGCCAATAGCCAATTGAGTAATACCACTGCTACAGTTACTCTACTTCTTTATATACACACTCAATTGGGACTCCACTTATTTTGTGGTTTCGCTTCAATTGAGCGAGAGTCACCCTCTCTGGTTAGGGACACACAAAAGGTGCTGGCGCTAATTCTTTATTTGTTTTGGTTTAATTGAAGAGGAAGCTGATTTGAAATAACCAATCACCTTCCAATTTGGCCCTTGAACTCACACTTTCGAGCGCTCAAGAAAGCTGCGGTCTATAATAATCATACCGTCTCGCCCAAGACTCGCTTGTTTGCTGAATTTCTCGCGTGTTATTCGCTGTTGTCGCTACTGCTGTTTGAACTGATATCGTACAGTTGGGTTGTTATTTGTTGATATAGCATGGGGGAGCAAGATCCAGAAGATCAATCACCGAGGGATACGATTCCTTCGTCCAACGAGTTTCTGCAGTCGCTCGCCAGCAGCGTTTTTGGTGGGCTCAATACTTCTCAAGCGTCGAATCAAGAATCTGGTCAAGTTGAAGAACCAGCTAGTGCTGAAAGTGGCGATGAAAGCGCTCCATTGATAGATAAATCGGCTAAGTCTGTTGAATCCGAAAGTCAATCATCAAATGATGAGCTGGAAGAGGAGCCAGAAGATGCAAGTAGCGAAGATAATGGATCTCAAAGTGGAGAGGATGTGGTTGAAGAACAATCAGTGATATCGCCTGAAGTGGAACTGCCGCAATCAAGACAAACCTCCATCGCAGCACCAAGTATTGAACCTATTGATCATTTCTCAGATGAAGTCGTTGAATTGGAAACTCACATTCATCATAACAACCAATCTCAAGCTAGTGAAGAACCAATTCCAAATCCATCCGTTGAGCCTATCATTCCTGAAGTTTTACCTCCTCTAACTATTCAATCTCCTGTCGTTCCTGGGACTGATCCTAATAGTATTGTTGTTGATCAACATTCCATCACCTCGTTTTTTGGTATTTCTGAATCTGATGTTGAGAAATTAGATGGATCAATCTTGCAAAAACTTCAAGCTAAGATCAAAACATTTGCGGATTTGCAATCGGATAATACCATTTTGGAAGTCAACTTCAATCAATCTACTCATTTGAACGCTAAGAAGATAGAACTTTTCAAAAGCAAGATTTCCAATTTATCTACTGAAAACAATCAATTGAAGCAAAAGAATAAAGACTTGGAATCATTAAATAATGAAACATCGCAAAAGCTACATACTTTAAAATCTCAAGTCAATTCCAAATCTTCAGAATATGAGCAAAACAAATCTAAGATGGACACCATTCTTGCGGAAGAACGTAAGTCATTTGATCTATTGGAGAAAAAGAACAGGGACATTGAGGACTTGAAAAATGATTACAGTACAATTCAACAATCCAACAGTCATTTAAGAAAAGAGTTAATTGCTTTGGAAACTGATAACCAATCATTGAACTCCAATCTCAACCAATCTAAACTAAAGATTCAATCTCTGGAGAATAAATTGGACTTGGTCAATCAAAACCATTCCTGGATTGATTCACAGTACAAGATCATCACTGAAGAGTACACCACTTACAGAACTGAAAAATCGACTGAAATTTCATCATTACAATCTAAGTTAGATACAGCCACTACCGAAGTAAACTCTTTCCAAATAAGATATGCTAATTTGAAAGATAGATTTGACGAAGCCTCCAAGAAACTTGATGATTCTTTGCTTCAAATCAAGACATTGACAGATGAGAAGTCTTTCAATCAAGAAGAATATATAAAGGAAGTTTCAGTCAAGGATAGATTGATTGAGCTATTGAAATCTTCTAACTCTGATTTGAAAGAAAAAGTTAAATATTTGGAATCTGTTTTAGATCAATCAAACTCTGGTGTTGCCAATGAAGTTGCTCAATTGAAAACCTCATTGGAAGAAGCGGAAAACAAATTAATTCAAAGTGAATCCAAGATCAAACAGTTGGAAGAAACCATTAGTGAGTTAACTGAAAACAATGAAAACAACATTTCTGCCAATGATTCATTCTACAGTCTCCCAAAACTATCACCAAGTGCAAAATCTCTTGCAGCTAAATACGATGGTGTTTCATTGAGTCAATTATATGCTGATTTCACTTTAGTTAAAAGACAACTGATTCAAGAACGTCGCGCTAAAGAACGTGTTCAACAACAAATTGATAATTTTGTCAATGAGCTTGAACAGAAAGCTCCTTTGATTAATGCTGCTAAAGAAAGAGCCACTTTATTGGAGAATGAATTAACCAATCTGTCAATCATTTTGGAAAGTACAACAAATGAAAAAGAGACTTTGGAAAAATCGAATCAAGATTTAAATTCTCAAATATCTGAATTTGAAGGCACCGTTAAGACTTTAAATAAGCAGAAAGTCGATCTTGCTCGTCAAATTCAAACTTTACTTGTTCAAATTTCAATCCGTGGTGATTCAAATGGTCCTTTGACTCCACTAGAGAAGCAAGCAATTGAAAGAATTTCAAACGGAGAGAAAGTTCTAGATGAATCAGATACTGATAGGTTGATCTCTGAAAGATTAGTTACATTCCAAAACATTGCTGATTTACAAAGCAAGAATGAAGAATTGCTAAGATTGATTAGAGAATTAGGTTCCAAATTCGAAAAACAAGAACAAATCTCGAAATCAAGACTGGAAAACTTGGAAAGTTCTGCAATTGATGAAGCTAAGGAAGCTATTTTGACGTTACAAGAAGAAATTTCCTCTTTAGAATTAAAACTGAACTCAATCACTAGAGAACGTGACATGTTTAGAACAATGTTGTCCAATAAAGGGGAAACCAACAACATCCTCACAGGTGATCTTTCTTCTTCCTCTTCTAGTGTTGGTGCCGAATATAGCGCTTTACAAAAAAAATATGAAGATTCAGAAAGGGAATTATCCATTGTTAAAGAAAGTTTACAACAAGTTAAAGTTGAAGCAGAAACAACTATTTCATTATTGAACAAACAGATCACAACATTGACCAATGAAAAATCTGAACTCTCCATCAGCTTAACCAGAGAGAAATCAACTGCTGCATTAACTGAAGAAAGATATAAATTCTTGCAGACAAACTTGACATATTCTAAGAATGAAGCTGAAGAATTACGTAAAAGAAGTCAAGCTTTGCAAGATAGTTTAACCAAACAAGATTTGAAAACTCAACAAGTTGCCAATGATTTGATCCAATCTAAATCACTGATTGAAAGCCTAAGAGCTGAATCCAATAATTTGAAAGCAGAGAAAGCATTATGGGTCTCTGTTGAAAAAAGATTGACAACTGAAAACTCTGAATTAAACATAGAGAAAGTCAGATTGAACTCGTTATTATCAAGTTTACAATCTTTAGAGAAAGAACGTGAACAAAATGCATCCTTTTCACAATCACGTTTAATCAAACAGACTGAATCTTTAGAATCCGAATTGAGTATTTTAAAGAAAAAACTGTCTGAATCTCAAAATGAGTTGAAAGAGTTATACATCAAGAAAGATGCGGATTCAAAGGCTTATCAAACCAGATTAGATTCATTATCATCTGAATTGGACACAATGAAGGAAGAGTTATCAAGAAAGGAGAGCAATTCTTCTGAGTTGAATAAGAAGGTTGAGTCCATTGAATTCAAGTACAAATCTGCAGAATCTAAATTGAAGGAATATGAAAGATTGACTCAATTGAGCGGGTCTTCAAGCTCTGCTGTTTCTGGTACTGATGGTTCCGATGCTAATAGAGCATTGTTGGTAGAGACTTTGAACTTGAAGAAACAATTGGAAGACACCAAGTCTGAATTGAACGAAGCTAATAAATCAGTTGAAGAGTTTAAGAAAATTGCACAATCTGCTGAAAATACATTGAGAAGTCTAAATGAATCATTTGATAGTTATAAATCCACTACAAATGAATCCATTAAGGGATTAAAATCAGAAAACTCGAACTTAACAGAACGTGTTAAATTCATGAATGAAGAATTAGAGAAATTAAACACTGAATTAACAGAAACTAAATCATCATCATCTAAAGAATTAGAACAATCACAATCTGAAATCGAGACTTTGAAGTCAAAACTGGTTGAATCTGATAAATTGAAAGATGATTATGATTCCAAAGTGGCATTGATTGAAGATTCATACAGACAACAAGTCAACATTGCCAACGAAGCACAAGCAAACTATGATAAAGAGTTACAGAAACATGCACAAGTTTCTAAAGCTGTATCATCATTGAGACAAGAATCTAATGATTTGAAAGAACAGTTAAAGACTTTATCTCATGAAGCTAAACAATCAAAGGATGAATTGATTAAATCTCAAGAAAGTTGGCTATCACAAAAATCTATTCTTGAAGAAGAATTACAAATTGCAAACTCAAGACTTCAAGATTTGACATCACAGAATCATATTTTATACAATCAAATCGAGAGTTTGAGCAAGAATTCTGTTGCTACCGATGGTACTACTGACGCTATTATTGGCACTGAAGAATCTTCAACTGATGAACTTCGCGAATTGATCACATTATTACGTCGTGAAAAGGACATTTCTGATACACAACTTGACGTCACTACAAGAGATTATAAACGTGTTCGTCAACAATTAGAAGTTACTAATGCAGAACTCGACAAGACAAGACTTGAACTTGTTAAATTATCACAACGTGAATTAGAAACTTCTAATTTATCACAAGAACATGCCAAATTACTTGAAGAAATTAATCAATTGAACTTATTAAGGGAAAGCAATGTCACTTTACGTAATGAATTGAGCTCTAATGTTGCAAGAGTTCAAGAATTAGAATCTCAATTGAATGAATTACAAAAGAAATTTGAACCAATTGAAACTGAATCCACTCAATTGAAAGCTGAATTGACTCATAAATCACAAGAAATCAAATTGATAACTGAGGAGAAAGAACGTTGGAAACAAAGATCTCAAGATATTTTGAACAAATATGATCGTATTGATCCTGCTGAACATGATGAATTAAAGAAACAATTGGAAGAATCTAATTTGAAAATCAAGAGTTTAGAAGAACAAATATTATCAGAACAAAATAAATTTGATAGTTTAAGGGCACAATCTCAAAAAGTTATCAATGCTAAGAGTGAAGAAAGAAAAGCAGTTCAAAAATTATATAATGAAGCAAAAGATGCGTTGAAAAAGAATGAAGATGAAATGAAATTACAATTAGAAAAAAATTCAAATGAATCAAATGAAAAAATTGAAAAATTATTGAATGAAGTTAAAGAATTAAAAGAAAAAACTAAAAATCATTCACAACAACAAAAGAATAACAATAATACTAAAACTATTGAAAATCATGTCAAAACAATTGAAACTTTGAATAATCAATTGAAAGAAAAAGATATTGAAATTGGTAATAAATCCAAACAATATGAACAAGAAATCAATAGTGTCAAACAGTTAAACAAGGAATTAGAGACCAAAGTTTCTGAATTACAGAATGAAATTGTTGAATTGAAAAAACAGTTAGAATCAGCCACTACTGCCGCTTCTGCTAATGCCAATGCTGCTACTACCACCATTGTGACTGATGATGAAGAATTGACGAGATTAAGAAATGAATTACAAGAGGAGAAATCATTATTAGAATCACAAAAATCATCATTAGAATCACAACAAACTCAACTTGTTAAAGATCAAGAATCATTGACCAAATCACAACAAGAATTTGAATCATTGAAGGCGCAAACGCCAACACCAGCACCATCAGGTGAAGATTCAACCAATGTTACTGAATTGTTGAAACAGAAAGAATCTGAACTTCGTGAAGGTTTTGAAGTGGAAAAGACAAAAGCTATCAATGAAGCATTAGAAGATCTGAAGAAACGTATTAGAGAACCATCAGCCAAAAGACTTGAAGAAATTGCAACTTCTAAAGCGGAAAAGGTAAGAAAAGAACTTGAAATAGAATACAAGAAAAAAATTGAATTATTGGAATCAAAATTGAAAGCTGAAAAAGGTGGAAGTGGTGATGCTGGAAAGGGAACAAAAGAAGAATTGGACAAGACAAAACAAGATTCATTTAACGCTGGTCGTGATGCAGCTTTAAAAGAAGTTGCAATGAGAACAAAATTGTTACAAAGTAAGATTGATAAATTAAACAAGGAAAAAATTCAATTACAATCAAAACTTGAATCTAATGTTACAACTGAAACTTCTAAAGTGACTGCACCTGCTCCTGCTGCTACTGCTGCTCCTGCCACACCTTCTAATCCTGCTGAAGTCACACCTGCTACACCTGCTGCTGTTCCAACCCCAACCACAGAAACTACACAAAACTCATCATTACCAGCAAAACCAGACTTGAACAAGAATAATGATGTTAGTTCTAATACAACGGAAGATAAAAATTCTTTAAAGAGACCAAATGATGAAATTATTGGATCTCCTGAAAAAAAATCAAAAAATTGATGAAATTAAAGGTATTATTTGAAAAATAGTATTTTTTTTTTATGATGTCTGTTCATTACTTTTGGTGGTTGTATTGTTATTAATAAAGTACATTTCTGTTTATACTGTCATTAAGGATTTAATTGTATATTTTGTTTTTATCACTAATTAGAGATCCTGTAGCTAAAACAACAATAATCGATCATTATTACATCATGAAAGTAGTTAAACCAATTACGGACAAGATGTACACAATGAAAAAAAAATAGAATAAGAAGCAATATATTTTTAAACAATGTATAAAATTAATTTATAACAGCCATTTTCTTAAAACAAATATTATAAAACTAACAACAAAATGAAGTTCAATTAAAATACAATGAAAGCCTCCAATCGAAACATGTGTTTTTTGTAAATCGTAGTAAAAATGAAAAAAAAAAAAAAAAAAAGCGCCAAAGAATAAAAAAAGAGGGGCAGCAGAGGGCAATAAAAAGATCAAGGTATGAATTGAAAGAAGAAACAAAAAAAAAAAAAAAAAGGGGGGGGGGGGTGGAGAAAGGGGCAGAGTTCAAACAGCCTTTGCTAAACCAATTGCATTCTCTTCCAAATCGTAAATTGAATAAAATCTTCTCAAGAATGCATCACCAACAATTGCCAAAGGACCAATTGGTTCTGGGAAATCCAAAGCTGTGAATGCAGAGATACATGAACCAGAAACTTCCAAAGTGTAATCATATGGAGAAATGGTGAAGTTGTAACCTGAAAAGTTGAAAGTTAAATCAGGTAATGCATCACGAGTGTCACATTCAACAGAATATTGACCGGACCAACCCTTCTTAGCACCGATTTGAGCATTCAAGATCTCTGCAAGGCCGGATGGAAGGGCAATCAAGGAAGTACCGGTGTCAATTGCAGCACCATGGTTAGTCAATTCAGCGTATTCATCACCAAGGGCAATACCATCGAATGAAACTTCCCAGTATGCTTTTCTTCTGACTGGTAACCAAGTGATTTCACCAGTGTAGTAGGATTTATCCAATCCACCGAAAGTGGCAACACCGCCATCTTCGGACTTGTCAGCGTCACCCAAATAGAAAGAAAACTGTTTCTTGTCTAATAAGCCTTGTTCGATTGCTTTATAGAAAGGTGGAACAATCTTATTGACAGAGATTGAGTCATAAGCTAAGCCCAAGATACCATCGAATTTACCAAATGCGAATGCTAAACCTGGTTCGCTGGTGGCTTCAGCAAAGTCTTGCTTTGGAATAATCAAGTCACCTAATTGTAAAGTATCCTGAGAGACATAGCCTTCCAAGGAGCCAGAGCCGTAACGGATGGCAAACTCAGTGCCGTTGGCCTTGTAAGTGGAGGACTCGTCGTGGTCGTACTTGGAGTGCAAGTAGCAGGCAAGCGAACCGCAGTCTTTGGAAGGAATCCACAAGTTGGAAGAGCCAGTGTCCAACACCACCTTGAAGGCCTGGGCAGGGGTTCCCAGCTGGATCTCGGTGTAGTACTGCGCGTTGAGGTAGTTGGAGAGCGGGGTGTCGTGGCCCTTGGAGGCGTCGACTGGGGCGGAAAGGACCTGCTGGTGCTCCGGGTAGGCCTTGGAGAAGAGGGAGGTGTACTTGTGGCCCATCTCCACAATGTGGTCCTCGAAGGACACCTCTTTCAACTGGGTGTCGAGGGGCTTCTTGTGGATGGTGGCCTTGTGGACCTTGGCCTCTGCGGCGACGAGCAGCACGGCGAGCGATTGCAGGATCTGGAGCTTCATTTGTTCTTAATTTATTGGTGGTTTTGTTAGTGGCAGGAGAGAGAGCTGGTTATCGTTGCTCTGTATTTATAGAATGTGGTGTGCGGGTGTTTGCCACCAGCATTATGACAACAATATAATTAACAATAATTAACAAACAACAGCCATAATTAACAATTAACAATTAACACAATTAACAATTAACAATTAACACAATTAACAATCAACACAATTAACAATGTCCTTCCAGGAGAAAGCCGCCGCCGTGAACCAACTCGCCTCCAAGCCGTCGGATGACGAGCTCTTGCAGCTCTACGGGCTCTTCAAGCAGGCCACCGTCGGGGACGTGGACACCGCCAGACCAGGCATCTTCGCCCTCAAGGACCGCTACAAATGGGACGCGTGGGAAGCCAACAAGGGCCTCTCCAAAGAAGAGGCCGAGGCCAAGTACATCGCCTTGGTCGACGCCTTGATCGAGAAGTACGGTTTGAAATGAGAGCTGATTTGATACTTTTTACAAGCAATGAGTTATATATAGCTATTGAATACACCCTATTTTACAAGTCTACAACACAACATTGTCAATCAGTCTGACCCGCTTCGCGTCTCGCCCGACAAACACCGCAAGACTCACAATGTCGCCCTTGTGCACAGGGCCTTGTCTCTCGTGGAGCTCTGCCGGTTCATTGACACTCACGTAGTCCACTTGGAACAACTCCTCCGATTTCAACACTTCAGTGACAATCTCCACAATCTCAACACCACTCACTGGTCCCTTCTGATAACTGGCCACTGTTTTTTGTAACGACTTGTAAATCAATGAGCATTTATCCAGCAACTCATCGCTCAAGTACTGATTCCTCGAACTCTTTGCCAACCCATTCTCTTCCCTGACAATCGGCATCACGACAATCTCGACTCCGAGCAGTAAATCAGTCACCATTCTCTTCACAACCACACACTGCTGGATATCCTTCTGTCCAAAATACGCATACGTGGGACACACACTGTTAAAAAGCTTAATCACCACAGTGCACACCCCACGAAAGAACAAAGGCCTTGATTTCCCTTCCAGTACACTTGAAGGCCCCAAAACAGTGACAAACGCTCCTTTCTGTTGTTGTGGGTCCAAAACAATCCCACTGGGATACATCTCTTCAACAGTTGGTGCAAATATCACCAATCTTGATACCGATCTCTGCACCTCTTGTGCCACAAACTCAATCAAAAGCGCCAAATCAGCATCCCATGTGCGTGGGTACGAATCCAAATCTTCCCCTGGTGCAAACTGTGAAGGGTTCACAAAGATTGAAATGACTGAATAATCAGCTTGTTGGAAACTTTTGGCCAACAGTGATAAATGTCCCTCATGAAGTGCTCCCATCGTCGGAACAAGTCCCACTGTGGTGGTGTTGGAAAGAGACGAACGCCAGTCTCGCAGCTCGCGCACAGTGCGGAACACCTGGAGTGTCATGTGTGAGTTTTTTTTTTTTTTTTTGTTGATGGGCTAGTATTGTTGATTTAGTGGAGTTGGTGAAATTTTTACCGAGAGATGACACTTTTTTTTTTTTTTTTTTTTTTTTTTTTTTTTTTCGATTCCGGT
The DNA here is from genome assembly GCA_030579035.1 of Gotozyma siamensis. Taxonomy (NCBI): domain Eukaryota; kingdom Fungi; phylum Ascomycota; class Saccharomycetes; order Phaffomycetales; family Phaffomycetaceae; genus Gotozyma; species Gotozyma siamensis. The sequence goes on from JAKTZZ010000025.1 coordinate 62,287, forward strand.
TGCCTGTTATTTACACTTTTATTTTGGTTCTAAAAAAAAAATTTAAAAAAAAAGCTGATATGCTTATATATTGCTAGCTATACTAGCTATAGGATTAAATTATGATCTTTTTTCAAGCGTGTCATGCAATGAATATAAGTCATTCTTTTCAAAGCTTTCTCTTCTTCATCCTCAAAATCAATTTTCGAATCAGCAAAATCAATAAATGACATAAATCCATCTTTAGATCTTCTAACATTACGATCTAAAATATCACAATGTTCAATCTTTAATTTGACTAATTCTTGAAGTTGTTTCACCCCCATCTAATTCAGTCATTTCATTATCATTTCATTAATCTTCTCTGGATGATGCTCTAGATAGTTAGTAATCACAAAAGGACCAAATTCATCAAATATTTCAATAGATTGTTCCGCTGTTTCTTTTATGAAAGTAATATTCCCAGATCAATGACCCGGATCAATGACGTTTAATTTGAGAAATTTTTAAACCGTATAGATCAATGAGAAATAAACAAGAAGTTCATGATGTCATGATGGATCAGTACAAAAGTGATTATGTTTGTATAACAAACCAATTAACCAATGAACATTTCGAGATCATGCATCAACAAGTTATGAGGACAGTTCAAATGCCAATGATGGTGATGGGAAGTTCCCATTTAGCGCTGATAAGAACTTAAAAACAATTATTCTCATGAAACCTTGGAAACATTAGGTCTTCATGGAAATAGGAACTGAGCCAAGTTTCAACAAGATCAATACTTAATATCAGTACTTAATATCAATACTTAATATCTAGTGCTCTATGTCTTGACTCCACAACGATTACCAAATGATCCACCACTTATAGGTTATTATGTGCTGAGATATTTTTTACTAAATAAGGAAGGTACGATAAAACTACATGCTGCTAATAATGGCTTGTCTTGACAAATTTAGGTGTGTTTGAAGAGGGCAACCCTGGACTTAATAATGTGATCATCATTGTATGTGTTCAAGTATAGACATGAAAATCTACAACGAAATTAATAGCTTTTAGCGCCCATTAAGAAACCGATTATTGTAACTCACATGAGCCTCTGCTACGACACGTTGCTCAAACAATCGTTTCCTTTTTTGGATAAATTCAACAGTAGTGTTACGCATAAGTTAGAACTGATAAACCATAAATCAAACTCCTGAGTTCTGTAAGGCGGTTAAAGAAAAATACTGGCAAGACACATTGTTATTGCTATCGAATCTGACGTTCGAGCTATTGCCATGGTGTTAATCAATGACCCAGCTTCAGAAAATTCCTCTAAGCTCTTCTCTGTGTAAAGGGTAACTTCAGAAAATTCCTCCAACTTCTTCTCTATGTACAGGATAATGTAGCAACTGTGAGTGAGTCTGACAATGCGTTACATCTGATGCAATTTTTGTGTTTTTTTTAAACTAGGACTTTTCTCAACACTAACTTTGCCATGAGACTGGAAATTAATGGCCACACTCTTAACCTAGAATCTTAATACTTTGCACTATTAAAGCTAAAATGTATGCAATTCTAAAACAAAATAACAGCAAGAACATCACTTACCAATGCACACTCCACGATCTCTAATCTTCAACACATCAACACTATCCACTCCAACCACCTGCCCCACGGCAAAATACTTGTGCTCATAGAACTCAATCCACCCTTTCAATCTACGAACCTCTTCCGGTTCCAACTCGACTCGCTGGACCCCACCTTGATAGTTCAAACAGTTTGTGGCCAATGCAAACGCACACTCTTCGCCTCCAAAGAAAGAATAACTCCCGCCAGGACCATACAACTTGGCCTTATGCGACACGTCATACACGGTCCCATTGACGGCAACATACGTCGGCACACCTGAGCCAGCGGTGCCATTGTACAACTTCAACTCGTCCAAAGTCAACTGGATCGGCTGATGGAAGTATTGGTACCTCGCCCATTTCACAGGGGACCGCAGCACAGAGGTCAGTGGCAGAGATGTATAAGTATAGTCCAGCGTGCCCGTGGTGAGGTGTGAAATGAACATGTTGAGCAGGATGAATCCCGCCAGCATCCTGATGAGGTCCAGCACAGAGAACGTGATGCGCTCAGTGTCTGTGTGCGGGTCTTGGGACTTTGGTGGGGCTCTGTGTGTGTCGTCCTCCAGCAGCTCTATCCTCGGCGGGTCGTTCTTCCTGTTCCGCAGTGCCATTGGCTATAGTGTGGTGATGTTTAGTAGTTTGTATATAGTAGTAATAGTTTATATCCGGACTAAACCCGTACATGCTATTATTTATTTTTTTTTTTTTTTTTTCACTGAAAAATATAATCAACCGTCAATCAACAAAAACGACACACCAACCCAGTCACCAAATGCTCAGAATCAGACCACTCACACGCTGCAAGAGCACGCTGCACCGCGTTCCGAACGTGTACAACGACGTGCGCTCCGGAAGCAACGTCAAGCCAAAATACGAACCGGGTCTTCATCATCATATTGCACCAAGTATCCCATCTCATAATTTGACTCCAGATGTTTTCCTACCTGATTCAGACCCACGCAAGGGGCTTGATCTAGCAAACTCCAAGAAAGTCAACATCGCACACGCACCTGCTTTGAGTCAACCAAGGGAAAGAACTTTGAACCTTACACCTGTTGAAGTTGAAGAGATTCAAAAATTAAGAGCACAAGATCCTTATAAATGGACAAGAAAGGCCCTTGCTGAAAAATTCAACGTTAGTGGACTCACCATCTCACTTGTTTCCGATGTCGATTATGATCGTGCCCAAGATATGGCTAACAGACTAGAAATCATCAAGTCTAGTTGGAGAGAACCTAAATCACAAGCAAGAAAAGACAGACAAAAGAGAAAAGTTTCATGGTACCGTGATGAATAAGTTCAAAAAAAACACCTCCATACAAAAGAATGTACATAGTTCCAAAAAAAAAAAAAAAAAAAGACAAAAATAAACCACCCGTATTAACACTAACCAGTAAACATTAATGTATAAAGAAAAAAACCAAACAACAGTGACAAAAAAAAACCATACTCCCAGAGCAAGTTTATCAGTGTATCAAGCATCCCCATCTCTTTCTCTCCCTCATCGCTCTATATATATAACCCAGGACTCAATTGACAAACTCCCCAAACTCTTCATCGCTACTATCGTCTTCAGAATGGATTTCACGCACAGTATCCACACTGAGGCTCTGCACTCGCTCCACGAGTTGCTCCTCCACCACGAGCTCAGCGTCCTTCTTCACTCTCCCAATTGCATCCACAAACTCTGCCAGTCCTTCGCTTGCAACAACAAGCCCCAAAGCAACTTTCTTCAATCCACACTCAATCAGCACTCGATACCTCCATGGAGACCTCGTCGCCAGCAGTCCTCCCAGTTCTTTACCCACTGTCCCCAGCGGATCAAACACCGTCTCACCAAACACGCTCCCGTCCCGGTTCACGTACCGGACCACCCCCAGCACGCTCCCCAGCACCAAATTCTCTCGTTCCAGCACCAACAACCCTCCAGACCATACAACATCCAGCCACTGCGACGCATCCTGCGGCTCGCCCACTGTCTCGTCGCTCTCTGGGTCCGGCGGCGCGACCCGCAGCAGCTGCGCCCAGACAGGGGTCTCTACCAGCGGAATCAGCACGGCCTCATCCATCTTGAAGCCAGTGTGGTTGGATCCTTTGTGGGTGCGTATTGCTTACTGGGTTTTACGAGCATTCTTTTCGCGCGCTTCCCGATCCCCTGCCTAGGTTTCCCGCCTGGAACTCTCCACAGGGTCCCTTCCCGGGGTTAACCGGGGTTAACAATACATTTGTTTTTAACATAAATTTCTCTCTATTTCTATGAGTATATATTTATATATTTATACTATATATACAACAAAGGAACAAAGGAACAAAGGAAATGATTCAGAGGGAAAGCAAATTTAAATCAGAGAAAAAAAATAGAATCGTAATTTCTATTCAGCAATGTATAGTTTATAGTAATCTTTTAGATATCTTGATAATGTGGGAAGACCCTGACTCTCTACAACAAAAATTCAAAAAAGCAAAGGCCCTCGAAAGCCCTGACATTTCAAACTTTTGAAGCCAGAAGGTTTTTTTGGTGTCCGTTCCCATGATGACTTTATGGCTCGTGGAAAGGATGTTACAATGGATCAGTTAAACAAACACTATTCTTACGTTGGTAATCCAATTGGTTTGCTAAGTGATTATGAGGACCCCATTTATTGACGTCAGAATTATGAAAAGCAACCTGAGGCAACCATTGCAAAGGGTGAAACAAGAGTCCCAAATGCAGCAATTGTCAACAATACTGGGATTCCATCGAGTGCTGCCAAAGATCTTGTTGGCTACGTGGGCACTGAGAGATACAAATGCAATATCAAGTTCTGGAGAGCTCTCTCTGTTAGTGCGTGGTAAAAGAAATGTGGCACTAGCAGAGAAACCATGTCACATGAGGTCCTTTATTCATTTGCTGATCTGCTAATGTGACTCTTCTTGTTCTTTTATCTCTTTTGTCTATACCTGGAGGAGACCTGTGATCGTTTTTATCTTTGTTCTATTTCTTTGAGCATACCAATTTCACACTTTCATCACTACGTAAAACACCTCAGATTTCACGTTGTTACTCGTCTTAATCATAAATAAGTTATAACAACAACAAAGATGGTAATGACACTCAACACCAACCAGCTGATTCGTGCTCGTGAAGCAACAGATTATTACAGTTATTTCATCACAATTGTAATGGTCAGCGTGTTGTTATGTCAATTTGGCATTTCAAACTTGTAGCCTAAAACAAACGTGAATACTCATTTCTGTCTTTCATTAAGTCGTTTAGCTATATCTGTCCTTCTTATCTGACTCTCGTTGTGCGCCATCAATGGATTTCTCCTGTAAGGTCTAAAGTTACAAGGTTATGAGCAATTCCTTATTGTATAAAAAATAGTCAGGGTGACACCCACACCTCAAGATTGACCCGTTCACACTAGCTAACTACTACTAGTACTATTACTACCAAAACTAACACAATTCCAATGCGATTTGACGAAGACGACCTCGAGGACTACGCGAACGATGCCGACGAGCAGCCAAACTCTGAGGACGAAGAACAGATCGAGGAGCTGCTGCCCTTGGTGAAGTCACAGCTGGCCGGTTTCAAGATCTCTGATGACGAGATCAGAGAGGCAATTTGGGCAAACTATCTCGAAATCGAGCCAACTGTTGAGGAGCTCAAGAGTGAGTATACATCTGGATAATTATGTATGGTACTCAATGACTAACACTGGTCACTTGCAGAGAAACTGGAGAAAGAGCAAAAGAAACTGAAGAAAGGTATGTATACTCTCATTCATTAACAATCCACCCAAACGTCCTTTGATTATTTCATTCTTTGATCATCTCATAAAGATTATTTCAATGGTTGGATGTAAATCTCCCACTCTCTTGTTGCATGGCTGGTGGCGTGTGTTGTGTGGTGTTGGAAACTCACACTTATAATCATTCACATGACTCATGAAAGGAATATCCCAGTTCCAAATATTCATTGCGATGTTTGGGGATTCAAAAAGTAAAGTCCAATTAAAATATTAATACCATCAGAACAACCGACAAAGCCAATGTCCAAACTTGCTGCACTTGCCAAAAATCGTGCATTACAAAGAACAAATCAGCAAGATTCAAACATTTCAATTTCCATCTTAGACAAATTGAAAACGACAAAATCAACGCAACAACAACCACCAGAAAACGACTCATCAATCAAGAAACTGTCAAGTCTCAGTGGTCTAAAATCTTTTAAAACAACTCCCTCTTTAAAACGTCCAAACCCATTCGTCAAAAAGCAAACTAACCCTGAAGAATCAACATCAACCACAATATCCAAATTTGAAATCCCATCATCTAAACAGCCGGAACAACCACCACAGCAAAAACTAATATTTAAAACTTATGACTTGACCTTCAACGAATCCCCTTACATTTCGTATCCATTATCTTCTTTATCAGCGCCATTATTCCAACATTCACCAAAAGATGAACAAAAACGGGAAATATCCAACAAAAGACGTAAAAAATTGGTGGATTCTCATTTGACATCCGTTTATCTCCCTGCTAACATTCTTTCTAAAGCTCAACAAAATTTCAACAAACAAAGTCCTGATGATTTAGTCAAATCAGCAGCTCAAAACCCTCAAAAAGTTGAAAAACAACAACTGCAACCTTCCAGTTCTATAAAACCAGTCACTGAAAAACTATCAACACTTTCAATTTCTCCAAAACAAGCAGCACAAGCCACTTCCACTAAATATGATAAAGATTTCACAACAAGAGAAACTTCTAAAAAATCATCATCTTTGGTCATCATTGGTCACGTTGATGCTGGTAAATCCACATTAACTGGTCGTTTATTATTAGATCATAATGTTGTTTCTCAACAACAATATCAAAAATTAAAACGTGAAGCTACAAAACTTAATAAGGCATCATTTTCACTTGCTTGGGTCATGGATTCGACTCCTGAAGAACGTGAACGTGGTGTCACTATCGAATCGTGTGCCTCCGTTTTTGAAACTGATAAATACATCTTTAATATCATCGATTCCCCAGGTCATCGTGATTTCATTCCTAATATGATCAGTGGTGTTGCATCCACCGATTGTGCATTATTAGTCGTTGATGCATCAACTGATGCATTTGAATCTGGTTTCACATTAGATGGACAAACTAAAGAACATACAATCTTAGTGAAATCATTAGGTGTTGAGAAATTAATCGTTGCAGTTAATAAGATGGATAATGTTGATTGGTCAGGTGAAAGATTTGTTGAAATTGAAGGACAATTGAGTAATTTCTTTAAGAATGTTGGATTTAATGAAGAAAATGTCACATATGTTCCAATAAGCGCATTTTCTGGTCTCAATGTTACACAAGGAGCTAAAACAGATGAAGAAAAAAGAAAATTGAAATGGTATAAAGGTGATTCTATTATCCAAACTTTAGAAAAATATGCAGACGCTTCAAGCTCAAGAAACATCAAAGATAAATTCATATTTTCAATAAGTGATGTCACTTATTCATCATCAGGAATGGAAATTTCAGGTCGTGTTAATTCAGGTTCAATATCAATCCAACAACAAATTATCATTTCCCCATCTAATCAACAAGCAATAATCGATTCAATCACAATCAATGATCAAAAGTCAAACGTTGCAATCGTTGGAGATTTCGTCACTTTTAAAACAAAACTCGTGGAAGCACCAACAGAGGTTCAAAAAGGTGATTTGGTAATAACTTCAGTATCTGGACCATTACCAATCGCTCATAAATTAACTGTTCGTTTAATCTTATTCGATATCAAGCGCCCAGTATTGATAGGAACACCGCTAGTCTTATTCCGTGGTGATTTACAATCTGTTGCATCCATATCTAACATTATTCATGTCTTGGATAAAGTCACTGGTGAACCAATTGTCAAGAAATCAAAACCTCGTCATTTAAAATCTAATCAAGTTGCACTTGTGGAGTTGAATATTGATGATAGTAGAGGGATCCCAGCAATCACATTCACTGAAGATAAAGCACTAGGAAGAATCGTGTTGAGAAAAGATGGTGATACGATTGGTGCTGGTGTTATTGAAGGTTTCCAATAGTAAAAGTCTTCAACTACAAGGAACAATAATGTGCAAGAAGTCATTGATAGAAACTTAGTTTATATAGTCAAAGAACAGTAATATCAATCCAAGTATAACAGAAGTGTAAATGACGACCCATGTTGCATAATTTTTCTTATTTTTAACATTTTTCAATATCTTATTGCCATCAACAACACCAACATTAGTAACATCATAATCATTAACCAAATTACTTATATTCTCCGATTGTAATGATAAATGGGTAGACAACTCTGCCTCTAGCTGAGAAATCTCCAATACGCTCTTATTAATTTTTTCAATCTTTGCTAAATCACTCAATTTATCAGACAAGATTTCATTACTCTCACTCTCCAAAATTTGTAATTGTTCGCTCGTCAATGCTCCAAACACATCATTATTAGCATCCGCAATGCCATGATCATCCACGATCTCATATTTTGAAGACTTCACATTAATAGCACTCAATCGACTCTTCAACTCATCAGCACCATCTCCCACATCCCTAGTCCTCATCAACCTCGTCTCTTGAATATCAAGTAACATCACAGAAACACCCCTCAATTCCCTTCCTAAACACATCAACACTCCGGCACGATGTTTCGCCACCGTTGATGCCAATGCTTTATTAAATCGGAAATTTGAACCAGTTTCAACTCTTTTGGTTTCATATTGTTGTAAATGGTTCAATCTGGAATTGTACTCTTTCAACTTGATTCTGGATTTCATATCGACTTCATCCCTCTCTTCATCAGATAGTCCCGCGCCTTCCCGCGTCGTGTCAAACAAGAGGTATTGACTCTTGATAGAGTTGAGGAATTGAGATAATTCATGAATATGTCTGTATAGATCAATACACTCTTTGATGAATGAATCATCAATTAATGAACTTGAATGTTTTACTTTTTTTTCAACGTTTCCTTCTTTTTCAACTCTTGCACAGATGTTACTGAATTCACTGGTCAGGTTCACCATTCTGGTCAATAGAAAACTCTTCAAATTATCACACTCAGATTTATTGAACCAATATTGTTACTTTTAATGATTTTCAAGGCCAATCGGTGTGGTTTAGTCACGTGACTATTCTGACCATCGCCTCATAACCTATTTGTTCTCGTATTCCGAGGTTACGACTAAATCCGAGGGCGCGCGTCAATGCGTTTCGGATTTTATTTAATACCCAAATAAACAAAATCAATTTAAGCAGATAATACTAGAGTTTAGACATTTATTGAGCATTTTACAAGGATCATGACACAGCCAGAGAAGCAGAACCTTGAAGAGAGAGCGTATCTCGACCTTTGTGAGCGTATCATCCGTGAAGGTGAACATCGTCCAGATAGAACAGGTACAGGAACTCTTAGTTTATTTGCACCACCACAGTTAAGATTCGATTTATCTAATGATACTTTCCCATTATTGACCACGAAGAAAGTTTTTACTAAAGCCATTATTTTGGAACTTTTATGGTTCATTCAAGGTTGTACTGATGGTAAGAAACTTAGTGATCAAGGCGTTAAGATTTGGGATGGTAATGGATCTCGTGAGTATCTTGACAGCTTGGGACTCAATCATCGCAGAGAAGGTGATTTAGGTCCAGTTTATGGGTTCCAGTGGAGACATTTTGGTGCAGATTATGTGGATTGTGATCATGATTATACAGGGAAAGGTGTTGATCAACTAGCTAAAATCATTCATACTTTAAAAACAAATCCATACGATAGACGAATCATTCTTAGTGCATGGAATCCACCTGATTTCCCAAAGATGGCATTACCTCCATGTCATGTGTTTGCCCAGTTTTATGTCAACTTCCCTGCTGATGGAAAACCTAAATTATCATGTTGTTTATATCAAAGAAGTTGTGATATGGGACTTGGTGTGCCTTTTAACATTGCATCTTATGCCCTTTTGACTAAGATGATTGCTCAAGTTGTGGGGATGGATTGTGGTGAGTTTGTTCATACGTTGGGAGATGCACATGTTTATTCTGATCATGTTGATGCTCTGAAAGAACAAATTCAAAGAGAACCTTTTGAATTCCCAACTTTGAAATTTAAAAGAGATGTTAAAGATATTGATGATTTTAAATATGAAGATATCGAAATTATTGGTTATAAATCACATTCTAAAATTGCTATGAAGATGAGTGTATAATCATTTTGAAATTTACTTTCGGTTATCTGTTGTACAATTAAATCGACAATTTGTTTGTCATTCATTAAAAAGTTCCAATAAAGATTTCTTGATCTTTCAATCAATCACAAAATCATGCTATGTCTTCTGTTATTCTTTTTCTTCAGACTGACATCTGTATTATACGTAGTCTTTGGAACACCTAAACTTGATTCTTCAACCAGGTCAAAAACAGACAAATCGGATTCTTCATAATCATCATCATTAGAAACTGGTCTTTTTGGTTCAACAACACGTTGTTCAACAATGAATGGTTTCTGTTTTATCTTCTGCATTGGATCAGCTTTATTTTTAGCCACTTTATTGGTATTGTTGGAACTAATTGTGGATAATGGTCTTCTCCTCTTAGTGATGTTTACATTATCCTTCTCAATCAAGGTTTTTGCCTTTGATTTCTTGATTGGTGATACTCTTGAATCTTCAATATTTTTCGTTATTTGTTCATCATGATGAGTAATGTTTACTAATTTCATTGACTTTTCAGAACCAGAATCCTCTTTAACATCAATCAACTCTTCAGAAACATCGGCGGGACTTATTGTTCTCCTTCTGTTTATCAGTTTATCGTTGACATAAGCATCATAAGCATCTTCAACTGCAGCATCAACAAACTTCTCGGATTTTCGTCTCATCTTACTTCTCAACGAAGGTTCTGCATAACTGACTTGCTTACCTCTAGTTCTTGATTTTCTTGTTGATGGTTCATGGAATTCTTGACTTGTGGTTGTGGTACCAGGCATACTATCATCCAAAGCAAATTTGGACTTCTCTTTCTTAGACTTTGTATGCTTGATTTTAGTTGAATCATGAATCAAAGGTTTCTGAATATCTGATAGTTCATCAGCAGTGGCCATAGTTTCATTCTTTTGGTTTCTAATAGGTTTAATCGATCTTTGATGCTTCTTGATTTCTTTAGGATTTTGAACTGAAGCGGATGCTAATTTTTGAACTTTTTTAGTGAAAGAATCCCCAATTTCAGGAGAATCTTCGTAAACCATAATTTTGGATCTCTTCTCAGGAGATGAAAATCTGATTGGTGATAGACTAGAAGCTTGAGTCAATTCAGCAGATTCATTGTATTCACTATCTCCACTTGATTTCTGTTCCTGTGCTCGTTTTAACTGTTCCTGTTCTTCTAATCTCGCCTCCTCTTCTTGCTCTAACTCTCTCAGTCTTTCAATTCTCTCAGCTTGTTCCTGTTGAATAATGTCATCCATGTTTTCATATGTTTGGTCTTGAAAAGGGTCAGCTCTATTATCAAAATAGATATTAACACTTCTATCCTCTTTCTCCTCAGCTTGAGTTTCTTCTGTTGCGTTTTCGTCTCGCTGATATTCAGATTCTTGATTGTCCTCTTCTGAACCAGCACTAACAGAATACGACGACTCAACGGTATTCGTATTGTTTTCAACAGGGAAAGTTTGCACGTTTCTATCAAATTGAGAGACTGCACGTTCGTGAATGACAGGAGAATCAGGAGGTGGAATATAAATGGATTGTCTTCTCAAACTTTTTCTTCTTCTTTCAGATTTGGCATCAGCAGCAGACTTCTTCGGACTCGAAACAACTTGAAAAGAGACACTCTTGTCATTTGTGAGTGAGCCATTCTCTGAACCAGCAAGCAATCCAGCAATATGACGGTCTGAGGAGGCAAGACCTTCGTTTTTTCTAATTGTTTGAAACATTTGGATCATCTCACCAAATCTCTGATGAACCCCTTCTTCAATTGTATTGATCTTATCCTCCAACCACTTCCTTTTCTGGTCCTCAGCCTTGGCATTGATGGCCCTCAACTCTATGTTGTGTTGAATGAGATCAGACACCTTCGATTCTAAATCAGATATTTTGGTCATTAGAATCGAGTTTTTCTTTGCTAGTGCTTTATTCTGAAGTAAAATTTTTTGCTTGAACTGAGTATCTGGGTTTATCTTTGGAACAAAACGGTTAAACTGTGGCTGCTGGTCTTCTGGAATGGAGATCTTCTTCTTCTTGGGACTATTAAACTTGCCTAGTGAGAAGTCCATGACCCATTCAAAAACACACACAAAAGTAATTCAACAAAGATTCTCTTCAGTCGCGTGCAGTCAGGAAAAGCCGAGCCGGAACGCGTGTTTTTGGTGAAATGAGCAAATGTGCAGTGAGTCTCTTCTACGTGCTGTTAGTGGCGCTCAAAGTGGGTCTGCAGCGCTTTTCAGTTCAATGGAAAGTTGGAATTGTGGTTTGTTTTGATTTTAATTTGTTTGTTTTGTTTTGGTTTGATATTGAGTTGTGATTATGTAATCGCATACTAAACTACTACTAACTACGAATACACTAAGATATCGCTATTATTAAGTCAGTGGATCTAAACAACTGGAGTCTCTGCTTTCTTCTTCTTCTTCTCCTCGACAACTTCCACTTTGATGCTGTCCATGCCCTTTTCAGCGAGCAATTTGATGATGTAGGCCTCGACTTCTTCAGCAACATCACCTTGGACAACAATCTCTTCTTTCTTCTCTGCATTCTTCGTCACTGAACACCCTGTGGCGAATTTGGATGCAAACGTCTTTGCCAGTTTCTTCATGTCGATCTCAAACACTTCTAATCCGGAGACTGAAACTGCACTCTTACGTTTCGTACGGGCAATCTTCGTCAGCACAACCTTCGATTGTAACTTCTTCTGCAGTTCTCTTTCTTGTTTGGCTTCCTCTTTGGCTTGCTTCTTCTGTAGGTCTTTGTCGATCTTCTCCTGTTTCTCTAAAGATAGAGAAGAAGTGGCATTGGCTAATGCCTCTTCAGAGTAGAGTGTTTGAAATAACTCCTCGTTGTTTTCTTGCAACCATCCTTTACATTTCTTGAAAGATGCTCCAAATTCACAGTACTATTGCCCTCTTGTTAGTATAAAACCATATACATGCTTCAATTTCACACAATACGTACCTCTGGTGGGAAAGTACACACACCACAATAAAACACCTCTTTGGGAGTCAACTTTGATGCCTGGTTAGTATCAGAATTTAGAAAATATAGGGCACCAATGGGATAAACAGGATCCATCACACCAACAGTCACCTTCGAAAAACACGAGTACTCACTACTTCAGCCATGTTCTCAACAACTTAACTTGAATTCTTTTCTTCACAAAACTTCCAATTGTTCTCTTTTGAAATTTTTGGGACAATTTTTCAAAGACATCACGTGAAAGTCACGTGCTATGATGGTATGTCAAAATGATCAGATTGAAGTAAGAGATTCAGTGCCAAAATTGTTCGTTGTTAGTTACTACCGCGAGCTTCAAGAGTGTTACTGTACTGCAAAGAGAAGTGAAAGAAAATATGTAAATGAGAAATTTCAAATTATAAGAGCAATATTTCTCTCATTGATTTGTAAAATGTTCAACCTGCTGTTGGTACTCAAGAACTCGGTCCATACCATACCATTGCATTAACCTCCATGAATCGTTTCCACCTGGCCAGCAGTACTTATTACTAAAAATTAAAAGTCCCTGACAATTAGTTTCCAGATTGAAGGGAAGCACTTATCATTTACTCTCATGAAAGGCCGGCAAGCTGATATTTCTCGTAGGTTCCTGGTTTCCCTGGTTGGTAGGTTATGAGCCATGTATTGTTGTTTTTCCTCATGTTTACCAAAAGGTCTCAAAAAAAATGTCTTGATTTCAACCACAAAATTCATAGTCAAAACACCACCGGCAATGAGCTTCAAAGAGAACGTTGAACGTCACAAGAGCGCACGTTGGGCCAAGGCGGCCGCCAACTACGATGGTGACGACTGGAGCGACAACGAATGGGACGATGAGGCCGAAGTTGAGAAGGTTGAGCCCCAGGAACATATCCCATCTCATCCACCACAAGAGACATTTAAAGACGATGATTTGAAAGAGGACGAACTGGTGGTAGAGGACTCCAGCAGCTTTGACGCATCGGCACCAACGCCTACGATCAATGTAGAGGAACAATTCGCAAAGATGGATCTGGACGATGAATACGCGAGTCTGGTACGCGATGATGAGGAAGATGATGAAGAATTTAAACCTCAAACACAATCAAGATTCGATCCCGTCCCGGTAGATTCTGATCCGGTGGTTGATAATGAAGTTACTGAAGAAGTGAAAACGTTGAAAGAAATTCCAGAACAAGAACAGCAGACATACCAATTACATGAAGAACCTTTTGATGATGATGATGATGATGATGATGATGATGATGATGATATTAATGACATGAATGATGAAAACGATGAAGACCAGGGAGATTATGAAGGTGAGGAAGACTCGATTGGTGATTCAGAAGTGAATGGATTTCAGGAAGAAACCCAGAATGAACATATCGAAACCAAATATCCACAAGAACCAGAACAACAAGAGCCTGGTTATGACAATGAATACGTCGAGGCGGTTCCTCTGAGTGACGATGAAGAAGATAAAGAATATCAAGTGCATAGGGTGAATACTGGCTTTGGTGATTATGAGGATTATGATCAAGAAGAGGAGTATCAACCGAAAACATCCCATTTTGTCTCTGATCTGCCGCCAGAATCGTTGGTTGTTAATGAAGGAAAACAAAAATTTGAACCGCAAGAAGAACTTCAAATGCCTTACATTGAATCATCAAATCTTAACAAGAAGAATCTTACCATTGATGCACCAACATTTAGTAGCAATTTACAAGCTCCTCTGGAATCCCCTGCGGTTTATGAATTGTCAGATGCTGATACTTTACATGTCCGTGAACCAGACAATTACCAAGATGAGTTCAATGGAGAAGAAGCTGCTCCACAAACACTCCCTAGAGATATCAGTGTGAAGAGCTTAAATGGTAATGATTTGATAGAACACGCATATCTCGGTGAATTTATTGATACACCAGATCCAAATGAATCACAAGCCTTTGAACCACAACAGACGAGTAATAAATCGACTAAAGAAGTTCGTGACTCTAAATTCTACTCATCAGCTAGTGATTATTTCGATGATTATCACGATGATGAAGAGGAACCTTTTGATGAACATGAGGAAGAAGGTGATGATGAAGATGAAGCAGGCTTAAACCAACCTCAAGTCATTAGAACTATCTCAAATGCAAGTTCGGGATCTTTATCTACAGGTGGAGCTTCGATAAAATCCGAAACTGGATACAGATTCTCTAAAATCAGTGATAGATCAGCTTCATTCACCAACAAATCGTTGAATCAGAGTGATACACAATCATTTAATGGATCCCTAACTGAAGAGAAAGACCAATCAAGCATGTTGAATCCAGCAATGAGTATCAACTTTGGACAATGGAGACCGAACACTGAAAGTTTTAGAGATCAGTTTATTTCTGGATCCTCAACAACTGCTCCTCCGATCCCTAAGTTGGACAACTATACAAGAAATTCCAATGGAGAGATTGTTGAAGATATCAATTCCATTGCGGGATCAATTGGTGTTGAAAGTCATACAGGAGAAAATACATTAGCTGATACGTCTATTGATGGTAAGTCATTCCTCAAGGACGAAACCTACAGAACTGAATCCAATTCTTTGATTCCTACACATATTCCATTGGACTCAACAGATGCTGAAGAAGAATCAACGGCAGCAGCAATACAGACACCACATTTCCAAGAGAAGACCGTCTCAAATTCAGAAACTAAAAGTACACCTAAGAAGATGCAAAAATATCAAAACTTGAAGAAGATTTCAACTATGGATAAATCAACAACAAGAATTGAAAAATACAGAACGGCGAGACTTGATGAGGCCAACATTGATAGTGGGTTGGATGACTGGATCACTCATGCGTTGAAGAAGATCGATGTAGTCAGTTATTCTTCCAACGTTTCATCAAACCACGTGAAACAAGCTTATGCTGAAGCTGCATCTGTTGCCAATCCTGGAAGAAGACACAATAATTTGGGAAGTATTTTGAACAAGTCAAGAGTGTTCCATGAGACTTCCAACAGTGCGCAGAGTTTTGCTAAAGGAATCTTCTCCAGAGGTAAGAAGATCATCAAGAACTAATAAAATACTTACAACAAGTCTCTTTTTTAAATTCATACAAAACAACGTGTAGTAAATAACCATGCAACCGTGAAAATATATATACATGTCTAATGCGTACGTACAAAATGCTCTATGATCACTTCAAGTCATCATCAGCCACTTTATGAAACGATCTGTCAAAGTTGAGCAATCCACCACTCTTGACATCATCATTGAATTCCAGCACTTCCAAAACTTTCCCAACCCAAATCTCATGATCCTGCACTCTGAAAACATCCTCTTTCTCACACACCAGCACTCTCTCCACCAACCCTTTAAGCACGGGCACATTGACTCCAGAATTGACATCCACCATATCATATTCAACACCTTCATTAAACCCTTCAAACGGTGAGACGGGCACAAATACACCTTTCTCCTTGTCGAAATACCCATTCTTCCCAAACCTTCTGGCCAGGACACCGGCCTCCCTGCTAGGCTTGAGCATATGCAGGGCGAACACCCCATCTTTATGAAGACTATCACCTGTGCTTGAAGGACTCATCAGGTTGAATTGGACTAATGGCCTCGGATTGATGCTTAACGAGGCCACGCTGCTCAGCGTGACGCCTCTGAAGCCGGGAGTCGTGAGGATCATCACCGGTGCCGCCAATGAGGACATGGCACCCCTGAATCTGGCCGTCAAGGTCATGTTTTCAACTGTGTTTGGGTGTTTATTTGGGTGTTTAATGGTATCTTTCTCGAGGATTATTTTTCATAGGCGATGAGGTTATTGACATAAAAATACATTTTGAAGTGGGAGAAAGAAAGTGTGTGGAACGCTAGCGATGAAGTACATTCCAAGGGCTCCGGTGCTGCGATCGCCGCTGCTGACTCACGGTGAGCGTTGGAACGGGAAAGTTCCGCCAATTGCAACCGAAGTTAAAGATTCTGCCCGTTTGAAGGTCAACTTATCACACAATCCAATCGCCCATATGTTGGGCTCACCGTCCCGGATAGACCGGTCGAACAAGCTGGTGAAAGTGCCGCGTGATGTACTGCTGAAGCTGTCGTTGGTCAAGAAACCAGGCGATCGTGAAGGTGCTGGGTTGTGGCTCGTGCCCAATATCGATGGGTTTGTGAGTCTGAGTAGTGATACTTATGTTGCCAATAGGATGTCTGTTGTTAAAAACAGGAAATGGCAGTCGTTTGTCAGTCTTGAGGTGTTCTCTAATAATTATAATCTGACTGGGTTGAAAGACATCAGTTTTAATCCATCGACATTTGAGATTGTTAATGATATATATTTGGATTTGATGTTGAAAGAGCTTGATGGAGTTCAAATAGATAATAACGAACATGGAAGCGTTGAGATCGTGGAAAATGAAACATGGCCTCTCTACACTACTGGATACCACAAGATGACCATCAACTTGAACCGTATAGATGTCAACAGTCCAAACTTCACAAAGCTAAAAGAAAGGCTCCTAAGTTTGAAACACATAAGTTTCAAGAATCACCTTTTACTACGATATTTATTTCAATTCATCAGTTACAACAACGCCAATACATAGAAGAAGACTTAACGAAAACAATATATAATGCATTATCCCTTTATAAATCATCAAACTGTGCTATTCCTTCATTCTGTGATTTCTTCTCCTTTTTACTTCTCTTAACCAATTCTTTCCAATCAGTTTCCTGATCATCATCACCATCTTCAACTAATTCTAATTCAGCTTTACGTTTCTTCATCTCTCTTTTCAAGAACTTTTCAGAATTTTCACTCTTATTCCCTAGTTTCTTAGACCATGCTGAATTCTCTTTAGCTCTTTCTTTCTTTCTTGCTAATTTCTTCAATTTTTCTTCTTCATTAGCCAATTCTTCCAATCTCTTTTCCTCTTTCTTTTCATTCATGAACTTGTATTCATCGAAGTTGACACTAGAGTCCAATAATCCACCTTCTGGCACGTCTTTCAAGTATTGTTTGATCTCTGGCATCTTTGGTAGTCTCAAGATACCATACATCTTAGCCAATCCAAGGTAATCCAACGTTGGTAGTCTAAAGATCGACGCAGCTGTATGTTTAGAGTAATAACGCACAAACGACACATACGCCAACACGGCTTTATCATGACGTGCTCTGTCTTCTAATACCCAGTCTTTGACCAGTTTGTTTAATTTTTCAACATCAACACTAATCTTATCAACTTCAATCTCATCCAGTTCAATCTTCTTAACTTCAAGGAAATTTATATAATCTTCCTCTCTTCCTTCACTTAGAAAAGTAATTGCTTGACCTTGTTGGTTAGCACGACCTGTTCTTCCACAACGATGTAGGAACACGTCAGGATCAGTAGGTGGATCCATTTGGATAACGAGATCCACATTCTCGATATCGATTCCTCGAGAAGCAACATCTGTAGTCAGAAGCACATCTTTCGAATTCAATGCACTCGAACTGAATTTTTCCAACGTCTTAATTCTAGCTGGTGTTTTCAGTTTCCCATGAAGTGAATAAAATGCAACGTCGTTTAATCCTAACTTTGACCCAACTGACGATAGTAAACTATGGAAATGTTCAACACTGACACAAGTAGGGAAATACACAATCGCTTTTCTGTAATGCAGTGTGTCCAGAAAATGTAACAAACTTGCGAGTTTCTCCGATGGTTTCACCACATGGGTATACAATTGTAATGATTTCGGCTTATGATTCTTTGCACTGACCAAGATCTTGACTGGGTTTCTCATTGAAGTCTTATAAAAATTCTCCACTGCATTCATAATAGTGGCACTGAAAAGCCCTATCCTTTTCTGTTTAGGCAACATGGGCAAGATCTTGTTCATCTCTTTGTTAAAGTTCAAATCAAGCAACTTATCAGCTTCATCCAAGATCAACATCTCCAAACCTTTAATAGACACATTCAAATTCAAAAACTCCAAAAGTCTTCCAGGGGTGGCTATCACTATATGTGGTCTTTTCTTCTTATACTCATCCAGATCCTCATGCAACGAATTCACACCACCAATAACGGCCTGTGTTCTGATCGAGTTTTCAACTGGGTTATACTGCAACAACGAATGAAACACTTTCTCGATCTGAAGAGCCAGTTCTCTCGTTGGTGAGATAACCAGCGCAAAGAATGCACTCTTATCCTCTTGACGCAGCAGTTTCTCTACTATAGGAATAACAAAACTCAGAGTCTTACCTGATCCAGTAACAGCCTCCACTATAACGTCCTTGTTCTGTGCGAAAAGAGGGATTGTTGCTGCCTGAACGGGCGTCATCTGCGTGAATCCGAAAGAAGTTATGGCGTCTGAGACCCACGGCGTCAGCTCGAGGTCCAGCGAACTCCAATCCAGAGACTTTGACATGTGTGTATTCTCTTGTAATTAGGTATTTGTAGAGAGATGAGATGAGCTCTCTCGGAAAAAAAATTTTATTATATTTTTTTCTTAACTATGGAGTAGTCGATGAGGTACTAATTAAGACCCTGAACTCACCCGCAATTGGATGCTCGGAAAGCTCTTCAAAAACCTCACAATGTCCACCGGCTCCAAGTACGACGCGATGTCGAAATCCGAGCTCATCTCCCGCATCGCAGAGCTCGAAACCCAGCTCTCGTCAGCATCAACAAAGCACAAGAAGCATCACTTTGTCAAACCACCACCGAAGAAGTTCGATCTCAGCAAGTACAACTCGCGCTTCATCGCACTGCGGTTCAGTTACCTGGGCTGGAACTACAACGGTCTCGCCGTCCAAAAAGACCCGACACCGTTGCCCACCGTTGAAGGTGTGCTGATCGAGGCCTTGAACAAGTGCAGGCTCGTTGATTCCAAGACACCCACTGATTTCAAGTTCAGCAGGTGTGGGAGAACAGACAGGGGGGTGAGTGCTTTGAACCAGGTCGTATCTTTGCAAGTGAGATCTAACTTGACTCTTGAAGAGCAACAAAATCCTGCAAATGACCACAAAGAGATCGATTACATCAATGTGCTTAACCATCTATTGCCAGACGACATCAAGATCCATTCGATAGCACTCAGACCACCAAAGGGGTTCGATGCCCGTTTCAGTTGCACTTCGAGACATTACAAGTACCTTTTCCACGAAAGAGACCTGGACATTGGACTGATGCAACAAGCTAGTCAATTATACCTTGGTGAGCATGATTTCCGTAATTTCTGTAAGATGGATGGTTCTAAACAAATCACCAACTTCAACAGGTTCATCAAAAAGGCAGACATCCTACCATTAGACGATGGGTTCTACTGTTTTGATCTTCAAGGCTCAGCTTTTCTATGGCATCAGGTTCGTAACATGATTGGTGTCCTGTTCCTAGTGGGTCAAAAGCTTGAAAAACCAGAGATAGTCACCCAGTTGCTCGATGTGGACCAGTACCCTACCAAGCCGCTCTATGATATGGGTTCAGATCTGCCGTTGATCTTATACGATTGCACGTTCGATAATGTGGAGTGGATAGGCGCAAACCATACGTTTAAGAAGGATAAGATTCATAGGGTTGTGTATGGGAATTGGATTGAGAATAGTATAAAGACAAAAGTATCTAATTTCATGTTGGATTTGTTCCCATTGTTGGATAATGATAAAGTGAGGATCAATCTTGGTGATGGTGTAGGAAGAGTAGTTGGTGATTATGTGCCGCTGGCTAAAAGAGACAGAGGTGAGTCGTTTGAAGTTGTTAATGAACGGTTTAACGTGAAGAAGCAAAAGAGGTGATTGTTTCAGTACCTGCTTATATTATATCAATCTACAAACTAAAGTAATATAATAATAATACAAAATTAAAACTTCTAATTAAATAAAACCACATAGGAACAATAAAACACCAAAACAACAGACTTTCTTTCTTTCCTTCTATAATCAATCAATGAAACAGTTCAATGTTGAAGGCTGGTTCTTCACAATCCAGTTTATCAAAGAATGAATCGACACTTCTCAATTTATAATATTTGGAATCTTCGAACTTGTCATTGATTGAATCCAATCTATTTTCGAATTTATTGAACTCTTCCTCTGTGAAATTTTTGAAATTACTTTTAACTTCATCAAATTTAAATTTATCATCACCTATATCGAAATTCAATTTCAATAATGAATTATTTCCAATGATCTTCTCCCTTCTCCAAAGATGTAAGAACAATTTAGAACGATGAATGATTTTCCAAAATCTTGTATAATTTTTCAAAATTGGGAATCCTTCCAATTCTTCCACAATGAATATTATAGTTTTCAAAATACTCAATGATGGTTTACTAGAAACGTAACTTCTGATGTATAAAGCATGAAGCAACAACAACACTCTATCAATAACCATCAAAATTTGTGGCATTAAAATGAATTCGTTACCAGCTTTGAAATAAGTTGAATAATTCTTCAAGATATCAAATGTCACGTCAACAGACTCATGAATAGTTTTGATTGATTCGTTTAGTGATTCTTTGAATTTATCCTTTGATAGTCCGTTTTCATAAGTCAGTAATAAATATTGATTTATACTGACACAGACATATTTAGTGAACAAAAAGATAATAGTCTTTATGATTTTTTTGTAAAAAATTGGTTGCATATCATTTTTAAAAGTATTGAATGAAATTTCTTTGAAATTGTTTAACTCATTTACCCATTTCTTCAAATTTTTTATTGGAATACTTGATGAATTTGAATAAATTTTATTCAGTATCTTTGTTAAAATTTCATTCACTTCAACTTGTGATTTGTAATCTTCAAACAAGGATACTCTTCCATTGCTCTTTTTGAATGGTTTGAACAAGAACTCTATATTATAAGCTTCTTGGTTGAGTAATTGAGGTGACCCTTTCAAAATATTTGTGTAAAAATATGAGAAGAAGGTGAAATACCATGTCTGGGATAAGGTTGGATCAGGGTATACTATTCTTTTGTTGTTCATATTTATATCAAATACCAACGCTGATGAGTTTAATGTAGTTGGTTCATCATCTAGGCTGACCATTGATAATAATTCTTTGAATAAAATTGTTCTTAGTTTCAAAGGCTTTGCAAGGTTCAAATTTTGAAGAATTGAAAACAAAAGTTCGATTAAAAGATCATATTCTGCAGCATTGGAATTTCTTGGTGGTTTTTCTAAAGTCGCAGTCATCAATTGTGAAATTTGTGAAATTCTAATGATCACAATCAAATGAAATAAATTAACCAAATTTTCGTTATGATCTAAATCTATAGTCAGTTTTGGTTTAGAATCCACAAGTTCTTTTTCACCAACGATTCCAACGATACCAGTAGTGAAATCAAATTCATCTAAAATTGGTAAAAATGGAGTACTAAAACTCACAAAAAAATTATCAATAGTTGACCAAATGATTTTCTTATTTGGTAAAATTTTGGCGATTTTTTTCAAAACATCATTCAAATTAACATTTTCATGCTTATAATAAGATTCTAACTTGACGCTGGCTTTATTCTCTATCAATTTGGCATACTTGTTGGACAATTGGCCTCTATTGTAAAATTCCTGGCTCTCGTCAAAACCCTTCAACACACTAGCGTAATAAACAGTCAATGCAGGGTCTTTCTTAGTCATGGTAACTGTTCCAAATAAACCATCATTATCAGCTTTGATAAATTCAGAGTAAT
The DNA here is from genome assembly GCA_030579035.1 of Gotozyma siamensis. Taxonomy (NCBI): domain Eukaryota; kingdom Fungi; phylum Ascomycota; class Saccharomycetes; order Phaffomycetales; family Phaffomycetaceae; genus Gotozyma; species Gotozyma siamensis. Next base: position 84,748 of record JAKTZZ010000025.1, read on the forward strand.
TGGTATTCTCTTTGAAAACACTTGTAATTTCATCAGGATCATACAACGAAGGATCAATGTTATCATCATCCTCTTCGCCTTCTGGAGCAGGTGCGCCAGTATTTGGCTGCCCAGCGGTGGCATCGACTGGAGCCGGATTAAAAGGCGTCAGTGTCTGTTGAGGTGTCAAACCTTGTGGAGTTGGAGTATATGGAGGGACAAACGCACCAGGTGTACCGGCTTGGAAAGGTGGTGGTCCAGGTTGTGGATAATATGGTTGTGCCAAGGGCACCATACCCTGCTGGTGGCCACCCCATGGTAAGAACCCACCTGGTGGTGGAACTGGCTGACCGAGTTGTTGTGGATCATACAACGGTGGGGTGTTGATGTAACCCATTTGAGGAGTGTATCCTGCAGTTCCCATTGCAGGTGGGATCGTAGGGATCTGCTGCTGAGAATTCGTAGGGGTTTGAGTTGCCCCCGTTGCGCCGTATTTGGCCACCATCTGGGACTGGAGAGAGTGCTGATAGTTCTGTTGTTGTTGGAACTGCTGTTGGAACTGCTCGTTGTCCTTCTGCAAACGCTGCTGCTTCTCCTTTGGGACATGGATGCTGACTGTGTTTCTCTGTCTCAGGCTGTTGAAATGGCTGGTAGTGGTGCTGCTACCACTGTTGCTGTTGTTGCTGTTATTGTTCGCATTGGTGGCTACCTTTGCCAGTCTCTGGGCCTTCTCGAGCTGTCTCTTCTTGCGGGACTCCCTGTTTGGCGGAGGGGAGAGCGTGACCGGCAGACGGCCCCTCTTGGACTCCCGTTCCTCGTACACGCACAGGTGCACGCAGTTCGACTTCCTGCATGACGAACACGCTGGTTTGGCACGGTCGCACTGTTCTCTGTTAGTAAACAAAACGCGTCAAAAAAAAAACACCGGCACCAATCAGCGCCCAAAACGAGCACCCGCTAGGGACCCCCACTCACCTTCACCTTCCGCTTGCGGCACACATTGCACACGACGGGTCTTCTGTTGCGCTTCGCATCCATTCTCGTCTCAGCGCCGTTGTTTTCTCCCGCTTAAAATGTTCCCAAATCAAAACAAAAACAATTTATCGATATAAATTCTGGTGTGTGGGTGTTTTATGGTTGCTTAGTCATCTAGCTCATCAAGTAAATTTTCAGCACTATTAAAACCAATATATTAACTAGTACCGCAAGAACTCCGAGACAAAATGTTCAAGAACGAGCTCTACTCTCCTGAGGGGCTCCGTGTCGATGGCCGTCGCTGGAACGAGCCCCGCAACTTCGAGTGCCGCATCAACACACATCCGAACTCCTCTGATGGGTCCTCGTTTGTCCAACAGGGACTCACCAAAGTCGTTTGTATGGTGCAAGGTCCAATGGAACCACCATCCCGTCAACTATTGAACAATTCAAAAGCAACATTGTCAGTGAACTTGAACTTCACTCCATTCAGTACCATAGAGCGTAAGAAATACAAACAGTCTGAAAAAATGATTCAAGAATACATAATATCGTTAAAGAGAACTTTTGAACAAAGTATAATTGTTTCCAAATATCCAAGAACAACGATATCCATCAACGTGAACGTGCTGACTGATGACGGTGGTGTGCTGGGGACGATTGTCAATGCTATAACGCTGGCTTTGATCGATGCAGGTATCGCCATGTATGATTATATAAGTGCCATAACTGCTGGTTATTACGATTCAACTTCATTGTTGGATTTAAACTATATGGAAACTAAAGACATTTCATACCTAACGATTGCTGTGATTGGTACAAGTGAAAAACTGGCGTTGTTACTTCTGGAAGATAAGATCCCTTTAGAGAATTTGGAATCTGTAATAAAATTAGCAATTGAAGGAACTCACAAGATAAGAAATATAATGGATAGAGAAGTTAGAAGACATGGTGAACAAAGATTGTCAAAGTTGGCTGATAGATGAAAGTATTCTACAAGTTTTAATAAAATGCATGAATATATAGGGTTGGTAATGATAATATACGCCAAAAATCAAATTTTTATCTTGATTGTCCACCAGAACACATTAGGAAGATCTGGTACATAATATTTTTCCATTATAATGGAAATACATTATGCAAGTATGTGTGCGTATGCTTTTGAGTACGGATGTATAAAAACGTGTATAAAACAATTCAAATAATCCGGTATACCATCATTGATTGAGTTAACTCTTTCCCGTTCATTCCATCATCTGTAAAATTCTCTCTTTAGAGATTCATTCTCAGCAGTCAATTCCATAACGTTATTTTCTAATTTCTGTATCTCTGTCTTGAATTCGTTCAATAAGGTGTTTCTTTTTTCAATTCTTTCATTTCTCAATTTAATCTTTGTCTGAAGTTCATTGGTCAACAAATTTGATAAATCTTTAGAAATCTTGTTATAATCATTCAAAACTTTGTTGTATTTGCTCAACTTGATATTCTTCTTATTCTCCGTTGAAATTAATTCATTGTTAATCTCTGAAAGTTGAACTCTGCTGATACTCAAGTTATTCTCAACACTATTCTTGAAATTCGTGAAATTTCTTTGACTTAAATCAAACTTTCTTTTTTCAATAGCATATACTTCTGTGATCTCTAATTCTTGAGCCTCAACTGCACTCAGTGTTTCATTCAATGATGTGATTTCAGTTTCAACTTGTTTCAACAGAACTCTTAGTGACAGAATCTTTTTGTAATTTTTTTCATCATACTTATCACTATTAGTAACAATTTTTTTCAAAGTTTCAATATCTGATTTGTATGAAGAAATTTTTTTACTCAATTCTTTTCTATTCTTTCTTAATTTTACCCTTTCTTTATTCAAATTATCGTTTGTGGTGATCAAAGACTCTTGTAATGTACTCAATGGTGATAAGATCGTGTTCTTAGACTCGTTTGAACTTGAAATGTCCAAACCATTAGAATCAACTGTACTAACAATCAAATCATCAATCAAATACTTCTTATCTTGTTCGTTATCTTGAAGAATAAACTGGATATCATACTGAGATAGTGGAGTCAACCCACTAATCATCAAAATCTCATGATAGTCATTGAATAACCCTTTAGATACTTGATACCAGATAACACCATTGACTCTAATAATCATCTTATGATTCTGTATTTTAGAATTAAAATTTTTCAGATTGAAACAGATTAGTGTTCTACCGATATATTCAATAAAGATCTGAATCTTGTTGTTGTTATTGTGATGTCTCTCATCATAATTGGAAAACTTGAGCTCATCATAAAACTTCTTGGAATAATCACTCAGTATCAGCGAATTATTGTCATCATATTCGAGCAATGGTTCTTCCCCACTATAGATATGTTTCTTTAAATTCATGACTTTGATGGTGGCAATCAATGACCATAATGGTTGGAATGATTTAATTGAATTCTTAGCCTTGCTGAAAGACGATTTGCAAAAAACTTGGAAATTTTCATTAACAATGTTATGAGTTGAAATCTCATCATTCTTCAATTCCACTGTTGGATAGGATCCAGTGATTGATTCTTCGACATCATCAGAGATTTCTAACTTTGGTATCGTTGATGGATCCACATCGACGTTAATGATCTTGAAAACTTTGGTTTCCTTCTTAAATAAAAATGAGTTAAAATTATTGGTTGAATTGAAATCATTCAGTGATGATAACTGATTGATGCTTTTTGAAATGAAATTATTTTTGAAAACTGTGGAAAATGACATAAGTATCACATGTATGCTTAGTATTAGGTTTGTAAAATTGATCAAATAACTGCCAAAATTGGAATAGTTATAAAAATAAACATTGTTGTTTATGCGTGATAAAAATGGGAATAAATTAGTGTTGCTGTACTTGTTAAAATTCTTTGCAAGGAACTTGGCAAGATTATCAAAGAAGATTATACTGAAACAAGACAACAGTGTGTTTCTGAAATTGTTCTTCTTACTCGTCAATGATGTGGAGAGAACAGCATTTGCTAAAACGAATATAAGTTTGTTCAGATTCGGAATCGACAGTTTTATCACCACACAAAGGAAAATATCCAACAATGATATGAGTATGAAGGACTTGTGGTTATCCGAAGATGGAATGCTAGCCTCCTGTGAAAGATTTCTCTGTGTTTTAAAGAAATTCTTGAATAGTTTTGATGTGAAGGTTCTTGAAGATGAGGTAAGAATGAAGAGCACCAATGCCACCGAGGAGAGGAGTGGCGGCAACGACAAGAAGAGGATAAGCAACGCTATCGTATCCTTCAACGAGTCGTATGGGATCACCGGTTTGATGTCCATGGCGCCTGTGCGATGTGCTGCCAAAAGTACCGATCGCTAGAAACTTGTTTATGTGGTTTTGAACATTGAAAAAAAACAACGAGCGGCTGGTGTTTGGATGTTCAGTGCTTATAATCACGTGATTATCACGTGACTCGTTCCCACTTTGCACGGCTGAATTTTTAGTAGAAAAACTTTTTTTTTCTGTTGGTGGTCCGTTTTGGGAAGCTGCAGATTGTGTGGAGTTTAGAGAGCTTCATAGTGATGGTACGGGTGGTGAATGGAATCTGTTTGGGTGATGGATATATGGTTAAATATTTTCTTAGTGGCTCATATAGTGAAATTCTCCATTTTTACCCCTTTTTAAAGCCGATAAAATGAAAGTTTAATCGATATCAGTTGTCCCAAAACGGATCGATTTCCTTTTTCGGCTCTATTTCTTGCAGGTTTCCGAGATTTAGTTTTTGAGGCCAAAACTTGAACTATCCAAGAGGAAGACTTTTATAAGAACCAAAATATTTTCACCTCTTGTTTCCGTAGTTTCATTCCCCCTTGTACCTGACCCTTCTACCCTTTACTCAATCAGCAATCTCTAGACCATAAACTTCGGACTCTTACAAGCTTCTAAGATGGACAGTCCTAAAACACCAACCTCATTAACGTTTAGAAAACTGTCAAAGTTTTACTCCCCGGACAGGATGATGAAACGTTCAAAACTACCACCTCCTTTAGAACTTACACCTCCACCAACTATCAAAAAACAGAAACAGGAAAGGGAAGATTTTATCCCTCGTGTTCCTAGTCCATTAAGTGAAGAACCCGGTTACTCATACATTGGTAAGTCTTCCCCATTTTATTCCAAACAAAATCATATAGTTGATGATAATTGTGCAATTTGTTCAGAAAAAATCACAACTAAATTGAAGAATGAAAAGATTTTGAAATTAAACTGTTCACATATTTGTCATTATGACTGTTATTCATTGTACCAAGAGGATAGAAACTCTTTTTCATGTACAATATGTGGTGAATCAGATTTGAAGCTTGCCAACCAAGACGATGAATTACTTTTACTTTCGGCACCTATTGTCACTCCTATTGAGGAAGAAGCTTTTGGTATCATTTCAGAGATCCCATTATCGGCATTCAAACCGAAATTTAATGAGATTCCATTCACTCCAGTGAATCAAATGATTGTTAATTCAAACCCTCATGGTTTTAAAAATTCACCTATCTCTGCGATCAGCAAAGGAACCTCAATCCCATCACCAAGAATGGTTGACTTGGGAAGACCAACAATCAACCTCATCTCCTACAGGGAAAAAAGCACCATTTCTAATGTCATTAACATCTTTACAACTGAACTTCAGACAAACATAGAACAATCTAAGATTGACCAAACACAAGAGAGAAAATTAAAAAATCAGATCCATGACAGTATTATTTCACTTTTGAAACAGTACATCACTGACACTCAAGGAGTTAATTTAGACGCACTTCCATCTCTGAAACTGTTTGACAATTTTGAAATCTCCATAGACGGGAACAACTGGGAACTTGTCAACTGTTTTATCTTTGATGATATTTGCTTGATGCTAGTTAATGAAGAACTGACATCAATTATTGGCTCAATCATGTTGAAAGAGCATTTTAGTTCGTTCACAAAAGTTGACGAATCACAAATCATTTTGTACTTGAAATCACTATCTTTGCCCGAACTTCAAATCAGATCCATGAATGGAATCCTCATTGCCAAATATGATAACTATTTCAATAATTACAAAGCTGAGACTAATGACATCCCATTGATACAAATGTCAACCAATTCATGGTATTTAGTTGAATCTGATGTTGAAATCCCCGCAGAAATCAAAAAATTCAATGAACTGTCTTCAAAAGGATTGGACCTACCTATAAACCTATTGAAATCAATGATTCCCAAACCTTCCAGAAAACCAATCAATTTGATACTAGTGATTCAACTATTCAACTTCACAGAACTTTCAAATGATGAATACTTGAAATCTATTCAAACTATCGTAAATAAAACATTATCAAACCTGGGAAAATCAGACAGATTAGGATTGATCATTCAAGGTCGTGATGGGGAAAGAGTTCCTGATGTCAATAAATCGAGTTATTTGGGAATGATTCCTGTTGACTGGACAGGATGGGAAGATTTGGTTGATGAATTGGAAGTTTTTAAACCAGAAGGTTCGGTGGATGGAAATATCTTAATCAAGAACATGTTGCAAAGTTTGAATAAGTTGAACTCAACAATTGATGCAGAAGATGACAAAATCAGAGAGTTAGTTTTCATTAATGGGTTAAAGAGTGATGTTGGATTGAAGGCTGATGTCTTATCAAAAATGGTGACCAAATTGATTAAATCAGGCTTTGTATTTAATCAGTTAGATATTGCTGATAACAATGAGTTTAATGAAAGCTTTATGGGTTTGTTCATCAATTTTAAAGATGAGTCCAGTGACAACAAAGTTGAAGTGTTCAAAAATTACAAAAATACCAAATATGAATCAATCTATGAACTGATACAAAAATATGAAACAGTTATTGATACATTGAAGAGAGTCATCATAGCCAATTTTTCCTTAATGTTGAAATTCCCACTTTGTTACAAGCTAAAATCATTTGAAATGATTAAATTCACACAACCAATTCATGAGCTGACTGTCAACATCAATGGACTTCATGATGGATTTTTCAAAAATTTCCATTTTGAATTAGACTTTAATGGATCAAAACTTCAGGGATTACCAATAAGCTTCAAATTCAATAAGAATGAGTTCAACTACGCTCAAAGGCCTCAATGTGGGTTGAAAAAAGACGCCATATTAGCTAAAAGAGAAATCGAACTAATGTTAATCGAGGAATTGAGCAAAAAGGAGAAGTTAGACACCAGCGAATTGAAAGAACTCATAAACAAACACATCAGAGGTTGTTCTTCCAAGTATCTCAGCTTCTTCAAACTGAGCGAGTTCAATCGCTACTACAAGAACTTTGTGCACTACATTGACGAGCTGAACACCAAAATCTCAGTCAACGACTACTCGCTGCTGACTGACCTCAAACTGGAGTCCCTCAGCACATGACTCACCAACAACGCACAATGAATTAGAAACAATTTCATAAAAATTCAAATTACAAATTGTAGAGTTCAACTGATTAATTTCTCCAGATTCCAGAATCTTTCCACTAAAAAATAGCGGACAATGACGTCACCGATTCAAGTTTTTCCGGGCCTCTGGCCAATCAGAGCCCGCGAATTGTTAATGCAAGGTGGCCGGGGCTTCTGTGCGCATTAATAACGAGGAGATGAGCTGGCCCCACTAAATTCGAGTATAAAAGGCAGCAGGTTCCCCCGTTTTAGCTGTTCAATCACACCATCAAAACTCAACAATGGCCTCAATTGCTTTCCAGTCCGCGAAGAGTAGCTCCAGATACGTCTGGGCCACCGCCACTGCCCTTGCTGCCTCAGTCGCTCTCTACAACTCCAACAACTCCAACAACTCCAACAACAACTATTCAAATAACAAGACACTTTACGTGTCTGCCCTTCCTGCATTGTTCGCCGCTAAGAAGGAAACAAAACATTCATTCGAAGACTACCAAAAAGTTTACAACTCAATTGCCAAAAACATACAAGAATACGACTCATACGATGAAGGTATCGGTTTCGGTCCAGCATTAGTCAGATTAGCATGGCATCAATCTGGTACTTTCAGCAAGACCCAAGAATCCACGGGATGCCCATACCATATCAAGAATGACGATGGCTCTTTGGGTGTCGGTGGTTCTTTTGGTGGTACCATGAGACTACCAAAAGAAGCTGGTGATGCTGCCAATAATGGTTTACAAAACGCTAGATGGTTATTAGAAAAAACTCGTAAAGAATTCCCATGGATCAGTCATGGTGATTTATTCACATTATCAGGTGTCGTTGCCGTCCAAGAGATGGGTGGTCCAAAGATTGGTTGGAGAGCCGGTCGTGAAGATTTAGATGCTGAATACCAACAAACGGATAAATTACCAGATGCATCAAGAGATGCTGATTATGTTCGTGAATTGTTTGGAAGAATGGGTTTCAATGACCGTGAGGTTGTTAGTTTGATTGGTGCTCATGCCTTAGGTTCTTGTCACGTTGAAGCTCCACCTTTACCAACTGATGATGACTCTGAAGGTGTTTCTACTGGTCCAGGTTCTGGTTACACTGGTAGATGGACTGCTTCCCCAAATTTCTTCACTAATGAATTCTACAAATTATTATTATCAGAAAAATGGGAATGGAAAGACTGGAATGGACCAAAACAATACGTTAACAAAGATGACTTAATGATGTTGCCAGCTGATATGGCATTGATCCAAGATCCAAAATACAAGAAAATAGTGGAAGCTTATGCTAAAGATCAAGACTTGTTCTTCAAAGATTTCAGCAAAGATTTCCAAAAATTATTAGAATTAGGTATCAACTTTGGTGATAAAAAGAGTTGGTACTTCAAAACTTTAGATGAACAATAAGTTGAACTGACTTGATGATTCTTATGCCTATTTATTATTTATTAAACACTTTTAATAACAATATAACATTCTAGCTGAACATGTATAACTAAATCTTGATTAATTTAACCGAACCCCACAAATTGTTTCAAAATGACTTGCTAAGCCGAAACCCTTCCAGTCCCGTTCATCCACAGCAATGGGAAATTTTAGTGAGCTATGAGAGCTTTGGCTAATGAAATTAATCCTAACCTCTAATCAGTTTTCGGTTGAACTGTAGCACTTTAGAGTTTTCAACTTTGACTCAAAACAGTTGATCTAAAACATATTTAAGCTAACCCTAATCTGTTCACTTGCATATTTGTTTACATTTTTAAAAAATTGGGTGTATTTTCGTAGAGACAGATTGTCATATTCCCAATCTAGCAACTGGAGGAGTTAAAACTCCACACTCCATCATTACTAAAAGTTTATGGAATGGAATCGTCGACTATCAATTAATGGCTACTTGAAGCTCCACTAGATATATCAATTTGCTTATATGTAAGTTTTTAAATACCCGATTCACCCGAAGAAAAAATAGGAGCAGTAATTACACATTTGAAAATTATCTTATACTTCAAGAACATGAAAATTAACGATGTTCGGTAATACACAAGGAAAACGCATTAGAACACTTACAGATGACGAGGGCTTGTCTAAAATCTCAGATTTCACAGCTAATTGCTCCAGTGAAAAACCTTGAATTGATGTTTTTTAATGGTAATCTCGATTTTATTCAATCATCTAGGTAGCGCGCTACTTGATTTGCCATGAATTACAGATTATTGTCAGTTTAAGATCCATTAGTTATAAATACACCCTTTAAATACTTCCACTTCATAAATTTTTCCTCTCTGCCAAACCAACTTTTGCCTCTTTAGTATGGTCTGTTAATGAGTGAACGCTAACCAACTCAACCAATATCTATCAGAGCTATGTCTTGAGAACAAGTACTTCTTGACATCTTGATTCCAGTTCAGATGTAAATGATTTCTACCAGATACTTGGTTGGTCCATAGTAGTATGCGAAAATTTTTCAACAAGTAGCATGACATGGAGGTCAAAATGAAGATGAAATTGACAGTATTAAGAACAACCACGGCGTTCCCAGCCTTACAAGGAGACATGTCTTTCATAATGCCATGAATTCCTGTTGTAGGGTTGTAAAAATGATTGTCACAAGCTGAAAAGGTGCTTCGTTGCATACACATTCCAAAAGAGGCTGTCCATAACACGAAAAGCAGAAGCTCGAAGAATCCAGCGATAACCGGCATGAACAGCGGTGGCGCGCACAAGGAGACAAAAAGACCAAAAACAAAGAAATTCAATGTTAATGCTGAATTGACGACTTTAAAAGCCAACTGATCCTCCATTGTAGCTCTCTTTTCTGCAAGTGGTATTAGATATCAAAAAGTACACAATAATCATAAAGACTAGAAAAGGCTCAGAATGTTTATTTGAGTTCTAATTCGAAGATCCATCAACGGCGCTGAAGTTTGACAACATTCCAATAAGTATGTGGTAGTCAATTTCAAAAGAACACAGCTTCAATATAATCCGTATCACTGATTTCCTCAATTAGGTTCATAATGGCAATAATCCTACTGTAAAACTTCTCATAATTCAGGCTGTAAAATCGCAAATCTCAAACGATAAATGAGCAAACTTGAGACTGAAACCGCATAGTAATCAATCAAGATTCCACAAATCACCTAAAAACCATTGGAAGTTGATAGAAATCGACTTTATCACCACATACAAAAATTCCTAGAAATTGATCATTTCATAGTATATTCTTTTCAAAACGAAAAACACTGATTTTCGAATTCAAGACTTTTTCAAGACTTGGATTGCTTCTCAAGAACCTTGAGAAATTATCACCTGGAACGAAGAAATGTAAGAGAAGCAGAGTAAGGAAAAGCGGGAGAAGAAAAAATGAGGAAACCTAGGGAATACAATGAGAGAAAAAGGGGATCATACTAGTCAATTTCATCATAAGAGTCATGTTAAAGCTAGCTATAAACAATTGAGCCAAGGTCTACCAGATGTACTTAAGAAGTGTAAGTCTCGTAGAAACAACCGTCTCTTCCAAAAGAGCCCGTGATTCCAGTTGGCATCCATCCTTCACTTCCAACTCTCTCACCTTCGTTGATTGCTCTTTCCAAATCTTTATGATCAACGGGACGACCAACAATAAACCCTCTGATACAAAGTTCACCTTTTTTCTTATCAATATCCATACCTTCTTTCTTAAAAAGTTTGATTTCTAAGGATAATGAAGATGTACCACGATTTGTTAATTTTGGATTGCTAAAGATTCTGTAATCGTAGAAATTCGTTGTGGTTAAAGGACCTGCTAGTTGTGGTAGTGTGCGTTCATTAATGATCCTGGAGCCAGTTAGTGCACGAAGCGAAGTTAGTTCAGAAGATGATAATGATTGTTCCGTTGAGTGTGTGGTTGTGATGTAAATGAGACGAGTTGAGGCAAACAATGGAGATTCGGCAGCATGTGAGAATATGCCTTCACTAAGAAGATGTTGTGCCCTTGAAAGTTTTAGGTTTTGAAAGAATGAATTATTGTTAGAAGATAAATATTGGTAAATTTTTTGAGAAGTTGATGGATCAATTGAAATGATTGTTGGTTTAAACTCTTTGATTGTTTCAATTATGGATCTTGATTGAGAAAGATTGAAGATAAAGCTACCTCCAAAAAGTGACAATGCAAACACTTTTGACCAAAAATGAACTTGATTGGTGAAATTATCTAGTAATAAAACATCATTTTCATTAAACTCATGACCCAATGGGATCGTCTTCACCAATGCCGAGGAAGCACTGACGAAATTCTGATGAGTGAAAGAGTGTGCTTGAGTGCCGATATGATTGATCAACGGCGTTCCTTGGTCATATGATGGTTGATATTTGTATTCATAAACATCATCTGATTTCGTATGATCCACAATTGAACTCCAGTTGATTCCTGAGTTCAGTCCTCCATCATCATTAGAAACGACTATTATGTGTTGGAGATCAAAACTCTTGATAAATGGTAGTTGTTTTTTAGTGACAATAATCAATTCCACATCCGGTTGGGTTCTAGGAACTTGATCAAATGAAGACAATGTGATCCCATTGACAAAACACGTCATTCCAGTGATAAACCCTTCCAACGACCCATTGGACAGCAAACTCCCGATCTTTACAACATCTTTACTCTTCAAAAACTCAGCCAACTGTTTCATAGCCGAGTTCAATTGCACAATATCAACAGTAATCACCTTTTCATCATCAACAAACGTATACGAGCACTTCTTCGCATGCATCACAACCGACCACACATCCCTGAGGTTCCCATCCCTGAGCCTGAATCCTTGTCTGATTTGAAGCCCCGTGACTAGCGGCATCTCGTGTGGGATTAGACTGCTTCTATGGACAGCGGACTCATCACTCTTACGCGATGGTGCAATGTTGGACTGCTCAATGAGCGCCAGCTCGTGAATGTCTCGCTGGGAGTGCAGATACTTCGTGTAGAGGAAGTAGAAAGTGACTAGAAGCACCAGCCCTAGCACCAAGTCCCAAAAAATGCTCATTGTGGGCTCAATTGCTGGTTGTTATTACTTTCAGTTAAAAAGAAGGTGAAATTTTGAATGTTTTAGTTTGAAGATCTATTTTTTTTTGTGATGGCATATTTTAATCTGGGTATTAAATACTCTGATTAAAGTGACGAAATGAGCACACAGGACGAAGTATACCGTCTCTTCGAGGCATTCGACTTCTCTAGCGAAGACTTCCAGGTATGTTACTCGCCCACCAGTTACCCCCTTGATAATGACCCACAGACTGACTTTTGATCCCATACAGAATGGTCTATTGAACGTGTACGACTCGTACTTAGAACAGCTCAACGGCCAAAACGACGGCCAGATCCAGGAGCTGGTGACCGAGATCCCTGGTGAGGATAAAGAGCGTCTGGCGATGCAGGCGAAAACGTTCTACTTCTGCTCACAGACAGGTGAGATTATGAATATTGAGGACTATTTGGAGTGGAAGAGATTAAAAGAGTCGAAAGCAAGCGAAGAAGAAGCCGAATACTCCACGAACTACCAGGAGGTGGTGGAGCTCATACTGCAAGGGAAAGAGGTGCCTGGAATCAAGCAGATTCCGGACACGGTGCTGGAAGGAGAGACCACAGAGTCTGTTGTCAACCAGAGAAAGAAACCATGGGAGATAGTAGAAGAAAAAGATGAAGAACTAGAAGAGAAGGAAGAAGAACCAACGACTACGCAACAAGCTTGAATCACACATTCTGTCTATTTATTTCACGACGAAGCCCCAGAAACCCGTAGAACAGCCTCGAACGCAGCCAGGGCAGCAGCATTGGCTGGGAAAGATCTCATTATCGAAGGAACAAACCCCTTGACGAAACCCCTTGGACCTCTAGTCTTGTAGATCTCGACAGCTGCATCTTTCCAGCTTCCTAGTCCACCTTTGAACTTGTCATTGGCCAGCAGATAACTCTTCACCACATCAGATGGGTATGCACTAATCCAGAAACAAGACGCACTTAGCCCACCACTCCAGAAATTCACTGCGACGTCTCCTAAATTGGTATTCTCTTTAAAGAACTTGGTGAAAGTGAAATATGACCCCCACCACACAATGAAGTTTGTTCTGAAGATCAAAGTGGACAACAAACCTTTGTACAACCCATTAGTACCCACACCTCGTTCCTTCACTATCTTCCTTAGCATGGCCACGGGACCAGCGTTCTTTGCCCCGTACTGCACTTGAAGCTTGACTTTCACGAGCTCAACGGGAGCAGCGATGAATGAGACTGTCCAGCCTGCAAGAACACCGGCAAACATATGTCCTTTCAAGTCCAACTCTTCACCATCGTACAAGTGCTTTCTCACCATCCGTCTGTAATTGTGCAATGAACCCAACATACAACTGTCCATGACGATCCACCCCCACAAAGGAGGCGTGAACCCCAGGAAGAAGCCCCTTGGACCTTGGTTCTTTAAAGTCTTGATACAACAGTCCAATGGACCTTTGAATTGATTCGTAGCGTCCGTTTGAAGTCGCACCTTTATCGTGTCAAACGGGTGGCCGACGGTGTTCTTTGCGATCCCGGAGAAGACACCGGCCACGAAGCCGATATACCCGCCGGGCTGGGAGTTCTCAGGCTTGGATTGGGGCTTGGAGTCGCTCATTTTGGGGTAATCAATACATATGTTGGGTTTAAATTTTTCACTTTTCGGTTATATTATACTGATAGTGGTGATGATGTCTGAAAATGGAAATAATCAATCAGTGCTGATTTTATGAACTTGGGATGCTACTGCTGTATCAGTTTCAGTTTCTGTTATATATTTACATTTTACACACTAAATAACTCGCCCAGGATGACAATGTTTCCCCAAAAGAAAGCCACTGCAGCACCCAACAAGGACAAGAAGACGCTTTGGCCCAGGAACTCGAGTCTGTAACCTTGAAATAACCACAGAGCTTGTGTCACTATCCATACTAGCAGTAAAATCACCCCTTTTTTCTTTTGTGTTGTGAGCAGTGAAGATTTAGCCAATAGGAAAGGTAGGAAGATCAGATACCAGATGAAATACTGGGACGTGATGACTTTATTGAATGTGACGAATGCGAACGTTTGCAAGAAGAACGTCTTTAACAAGGCCTGGAAACTCTCAATGGATTTCTTGGTGGTTAGAACCGGGATGAGGACACTGGAGATCACCATTTGCGGAACGAATGCCCATTTAGTGAAATCAATGGTTTCATGGTTTGGTTGAGAGGCAGTGAAGTATAACGACACATTGTAGACACTGAAGTTGTGACGATGATCCGTACGTGATAGATGATACAGATATGAGTGATCTAAAAACTCTTGTCCGTATTTTGAATACATGACAAGACCTAACCCAATAAATGTAGTGATGGTAGAGATCAAGAACTTGATAGTTTTAGCATTCAACACTAAGAAAGGATTGCGAATCAACGATCCTAACGTCGTGTAGTTTGTCAAATAAAGCACAACACTAGGGATGTATATCACGGGATAGATTTTGAAATGCACACTCAACCCGGCAAACACACCACTCATCACCAATCTCCCTTTGAATAGGGCATAGATAAACAGCATGATAAAAACACACAAGACACTCTCGGAGCTTCCACGTGTGCTGATAGTGATCACCATTGGGTTTAGAAACCACAAAGATGCCAAAGTAAGTCTCTTTACTTGAGTGAGTTTAGGATATAACTGATCCAACAGCTTCAAGATGATTAGTCCCGTGATCAAATCAGCCAAAATGAACAGACATTTGCCAAAGGAGTAGAAACCCGAGGTCACTGAAGGCAGCACTAGCCATGAAAGCAGCGGGGTATACCTGTACGTTTCCCTAAGGTACGGGGAGAGGCCATGTGCGACGTATTCAGCAGCATCGGTGAAGACGAGGTAGTCAATGTCTGTGTATGGGACGGCCATGTACGCGTCCTGGAAGAGTCCAAACAGAAGAAACGCTGCTCTGAGAAGTGTGGCGAGCAGCAGAACGTTCTTCTGAGTAAAAAATTGGGCGATTTCTGTCCGCATTGTCGGCGAATCAATTGGAAGAAGCGATGAGTTCAATGGTACGTATGCTTATGTTTGTCTTTGTTTATAAATGGTGGAAGAGAATGAACTGAAAATAATTTTTTTACTAACTAATCACATAAATTGACAGATCAAAAAGATATCTAGACATTAGACAGCTCTGCCGTTCCAATGACATCACTTTCATATCTCCATTTTGTCCATTGCTCTCAATAATATGCAATATCTTGTTCGATGAGACTGTTGCGTGAGGGCACATAACCATTTCAACTTGTGGTTGTCTTCTTTGGGAAGTAAAGCCTTGATGTGAACATTGAATAGAGAAGGACAGATTATTTCAGTAAGAGCTTTCTAATCAGCACACTGTCCACTCAGTATCGCTCTTTTACGCACTCTTATCTCATCGATCTCACTCTCAATTCGATCTCATCAATCGCGAATAAAACATCAACAAATATCAACCAACACCAACTATACAAAGAATCCACAACACAACTCCAATGGACGGACCGGTGAAGTATGGCCCAGCGATCGCACACAACGCCAAAGTGCTCCAGTACATCCATGACTACACCTCGCTCCTGTTCGGGGCCAGTGCCGGAATCCTCCAGTTCGAATCCCTTCATGGGTTTGCCTTCTTCCTCGTGACGTACATCCTCACCAGTGTGCTGTTTCTCGTGCTGGTGGCCGGTGTGAAGGACTACTCTAAGTTTTATGAAGGTGGTGTGTTTGGTGTGCTGTTTGGTGGTTTGTTTAGAAGTTTGACTGCTTTCCTGATGGCATGGACTTTGTTTTACGCATTGGTGCAGTCATAAGGGACCAGGAGATAAAGAGAGATAAAGGGGAAGAATAGATTTAAGGGGGTCATGTACAGTTGGTGTTTAAAAAATTAATGATCTTAAAAGCATGAGATAATGTTTGAAATACAAAAGAAATCGTAGTTCAAATAACGTTTAAATCCATTATTCTATACACAAAAAAACATATTCAAAACCAACTCTCAACACTAGAGAATTTTCTAACACCTCTACTTTCTTCCAACTCAACAGTTCTCCATAAACTTTCTCTTAATCTGTTCTTATCTTTAAATCTTTCATAAATTAAACTCAACAACCACCAAACTTCCGAATTAAAAGCACCTTCAAACGTCTCAGATACAGTCTCCAACAAGAGTTTAACCCTAGCTATCCCCGCGACACGATCCTTATCATCAATGAACAATAAACTATCATCTTCCGAATTAAGTATCAAATTACCTAGCCCGATAATAGCCTCCAATGAATCACGTTGAAGAGTCAATGCTTTTTCAAACTCTGATAATGCAAGTTTAGGATTTGTTTTTGACGTTAGTAATCCCAAAGTTGTGTGTGTTTCCACATTAGGAGCATAGCTGTTCTCTGCGTCAAGTAATGCCTGTTCCGCTTCCAATGGGAGGTTTGCACGAGAATAGATAGATGCAGTCAAGATCCATATTTTTTGCAACACGATTTGTTC
Source organism: Gotozyma siamensis (assembly GCA_030579035.1). Classification (NCBI taxonomy): domain Eukaryota; kingdom Fungi; phylum Ascomycota; class Saccharomycetes; order Phaffomycetales; family Phaffomycetaceae; genus Gotozyma; species Gotozyma siamensis. Next base: position 101,661 of record JAKTZZ010000025.1, read on the forward strand.
AATCGAATGTTTTTGTTTGAAATGGTAAGTCTTGTTGTCAGAAGTGGTGGCAGTAGTTTTGGAACTGGTTGGTTCTTGTTCTTTCTTATGAGGTCTGATCGATTTAATCTTGGTCAAAGTATGAACACTTGCTAAACTTCTTGATTTTTTATGTGTTTTTGGATTTTCTTCATTCACATATTCCAAAGAATCTTTAAACAATTGGTTATATAGTTCAAACAGCTCAGGTAATGTGTCTAATGTCTGTTCAATGCCGAAAAGGGACTCAATGATTGCTAGCTGTGTGATTTTGACTTGAATGAAGATTTGCTTCAAAGTTATGGAAAGGACGGATTGTCGAGTTGTGATTTGATGTTCATTGATGAATTCTGTAATTTCTTGTGATAGAAACACAATTATTTTGAATGATTCTTCTTTGTTTTCTTCAATTGATAAAATTAATGATAATAAATGCCATGATTTGAAATATATTTCATCTTTTGTAGTTAAAGTTTTTAAGAATATTCTCAAGTATTTGAATGATTCTTTTGTTTTTCTTAATAATGTTAAACCAAATGCATATTTGTAAAAAACTAATGCTGATTGATTCAAGAAAATAGAATTCTTGAGGAAATTCAAAGATTGCAACAATTTGGACTTGTTTAATGAATAAATCGAATGAACTGATAAATTGATTAAATAGCTAGCATTTCCCAAAGTTGACCAAAATGAACTTAATATCACTCTCAAGTTTTTAGACACAGTATCGTTTTGGACCTTCACAATTTCTTTAGATATATCGTAATCTTCATCAATTGCAACTAACCCATTTAATTCGTAAAACTTCAATAATAATTCTTGAAAATTTGAGATTAAATCAGAATAATAGTGATAATCATTATCAGACAAAACTAATTTCTTTGATTTTTCAAATTTGAATTTTAAAACAGTTTCAAAAAGTGATAAAACTAATATGATATCTTCATGAGTCTTATTCAATTCATAATATGCTTCGACATAATTCTCAAACACTTCAAATGCAGAATTAACTTCATCAGTGTTACCAATCTTGGTCAACACATCAGTTAAGGAGTACATCAACACTTTGGACTGGTACGTCTTTGCAATACCTTCTTCTAGTAACTTTCTCTTGATTTGATTATTAACAAATGATGATAGTGCAACATGTTGTAAAAACTCCTCTAAATGAGCATCATTAAGTTCATCACTTTTAGGAAATCTAGCATTTTTCAACAAACTATTAGCTCTAGCTTCCACAAATGAATTAAAATCTTTGATGAACTTATCATCAAATTCAAATTTCTTGCCATCTTGTAAAAATTCAACAAACAAACAAACCAACGTCTCATTATTCTTCAACACAGAACGTAAAAGTTCAACGTTGGTCCCATTGTCTTCAACAACAAGGTCAAAGATTTCTTCAAACAACAATTTCAACCAATATCTAGACTCAAGGTGTCCTACTAAAGGAACTCTATCCAATGAATTGACAGCTTTCAACACAACATCCTTTTGCAGTTCAATTTTCCCCAGATTCTTATAGGCAACGGCCAAGATCCAAGCATTTTTCAAACTCAAAGATTCAAAGTATGCATCTTTTTCAACAATAACATTAACAAGAGTTTTCAACACTTCAACAACACGCTCATAATTCCCAACAGTGGTCAACAAAACGGCAAGACTCGACTTCAAGACCAGCTCCTCGACACTTCCCGAGCTAACGCCACGTGACAGCGAGTCTACCTGTTCCAACAGCTCGGAAACACCTTCTTTCCTGCCCTTATCAACGTCGCTGAACTCACCATTGAGTAACTTATGAACAGAGTACTCCAGGTGCAGAACGTCGTCCCACAGTGACACGGGTTGCGAGCCATTGCCACGCACAGCGGAGGGGAAGACTCCCAGAGCACGCACCTCCAGCGTCTGTTTGCGGTCTGTGAACGTCATTGGGCACAGACACGTCGTTCGAATGGGTGAAAATTTGAATCAGAACTGTTTTGCAGCTTCTTTTTGTTCATTCAAATCAGTGAATTTGTTAAACAGGATGACTAAGCATAGGTTCTAATCAGGAATATTTCCTATTTGGGGCGCTTTTTTATACTGATTGTTTTGCACTGTGATTCGATTTGATGTGAATAGTATGTGAATCAACTCTCTGAGCAGTTTCAACAAAGCGGTGATCCAGTGTGCCTCTTGTCCACCCCCTTTTGCTTTAATACTTAAAACAACTGTGCAGAAATAGATCAAATATCAACAGGATCTGCCATTTTCTACGGTTTTTGATTCCACGAAAAAAAATTTATAGAAGCGATGAGACTTAAATTCAACACTAAACAAACAAATAATTGAGAGCACAGAGACACAAGGATGGCCGGAATAGAGCTCAAACGTGTGTTCATAGGGAATTTGTCACCTAAGCTGCTAGAGACACCCGATGACCTGATCAAAAGACTCGCCAAGTTCGGGGAGATCAAGTCTGAACTAGAGACACACTTCAACCCAGTAAGAGATTCTTCGTTTGCATATGTCGATATTGCCATCGATGATAAAGAATATGCCAAGCTGAAAGGATCTCTGCATGGTGTTAACTATAAAGGAAGCAAACTCGTGATCGATTTGGCTAAAGAGACGTATAAAGTCGACTGGAAGAAACATCATGATGACACCACATTGGAGAAGAAGAAGATGGAAAGTTTGTTGAATCAGCAATGGAGATCATTTAAGAAGATACAGAACATTCATAAGAGTTTCATTGATAGACAACAAGTGGTGAAGGGCAGAATGAGAAAGATACCTAGAAAAGACATCAAAAGAATGACTTTCAGAATCATTATCAATAAAAGTGTTAGACTTGTTAAAGGTCATAAGACTAAAGTTTGGGGTTATGAAAAAAACAAAAAATTGAGAGATTTGGTTTATAAATTCCAGAATGGCTCATGGAAAGATGGTAATGATCATATCGTTGAGAGATTAAATGCAATTCAGTTGAAACAAGGTGATAATACATTAAGAATTGAAAGAGTCCATGATAGAGATGACGGTAAATTATTGAAAGAAGCAGTTGATGAAGAAGAGGAGACAATAGAGGCAGAAAAAACTAACAAAGTGTTGGCTGATATTTTAGGAAATTTTGATTTTGATAAAAAATTGGATTATAAAGAGGATATTGATGAATTTGGTCATTCTGATTACGAGTACGAAGGTATGGATAAGAACAGTGATGATGAAGATGGAAGTGCAAGACCTTCCAAAAAAGTTGATCTTTCTCAAATTGAATATGTTAGGGAAGGTGAATTCAATAAAAACTCCAACGTTAGGACTGATGTTTATGAGTCTGATGATGATTTCGATGATGAAATTTACGATAAGGCAAATATGGGATTTGTTAAACCACAGCAGCAATCAAGACAGTCAGATTCAGTGGCGGAACCACTTAATCAGGAAGAATCTCAAGAAGAAGAAGAAGACGACGAACAGATAGAACAATCAGATGATGGTAGTGATGAAGTAGTGGATATTGACGACAGTGATGAAGATACTGAGTTTTTACCGACATTAGGTCAAGGAACTACAACGAATCCAGAACCAACTGGATCAAACCTCGTCACTGGTACCGTTTCAAACACAGAAACTTTACGTGGTTTATTCAACAGCAATGACGAAACTTTGTTTAAATTGATTGAGGAAGAAGATGAAGATATTGATAAAACCAAACAATTTGTTCAATCAGATATCAAACTTCCCGAATTCACAGTTAATCCAATCATTTCTAAATCTAAAAACAGGAAATCTTTGTTCTTTCCTCATTTTGAATCACCATTCTTAGTTGCCCAAACCCAAAGCAATAAACTGAACTCGAATGTTGATTTCGGAAAATGGGGTGAAGAATTCTGGGAGAAGAGAAGTGAATGGACTCAGGATTTGAAAAGAAGAAGAAGAGATGTCTTGAGACAAATGAGAAAGAAGAATGCAAAGAACTCAAGAGTTCTTGTTTAATAGTTTTAATATCATACTGATCCAAGGTTACCATTAATGTATATTCAACTGCCTGAACCAACAGATGTAGCTGCTAGATGACACTTTTCGATAGTGATCTTCCATATTGGTCGGATTTAATCCACGGCCTCATCTATTTAGCTCAATATTCGCGCAAATATTATAGGAAAATCGTAGTATATAGTGGCTCATGAAATTTAGTTTACAAATACAGAAATGTCAGTTTAAACTCTGTATTGTTGATTTTTTTCGAGATAGTTTTTTTTTTTGAAGTCCTCAAATTTATCTTTTAAGGATTGAAATTGAGAATCTCACTCATTTTATAACCATTTAAATAACGTGTAAACCTGTTTTCTCTTTTTACTTGTATTATCTTTCTTTCCTGGGTGAGGTATTACTCCTCATGAAACGAAAAAAAAAAGGTGAGTTGGTCTTGCTAAAGAAGTGCATTCACCAAAGAGCTGCAAGTTCAGCCACCACAAATATCGAGATACATTCGATTTCCTATTCTTGATGACTTAGAACCGACAGACTTCCTCATACTAATGGTTTTGGCTGAATTTACTCCCCCAGATTCGGAGATAATTTCTCAACAATGGACCCTTTCTCAAAAAAAATAAACAAAAAGAAATTTTTGACACATAATATTTTTAACATCTTTCTTAAATCTTGAATCAAGAGAAGTTATGCGCTACCTTGAAATGTTTTCTATACTTCATAGAAATGAGCAATCACAACTTTTCTTCCAAAACTTGCGAGTGCTCACAATCACTTCAATAGGACATACAGATTAAGAATGTTTCTTTGGAAATGAGTCTCACCTCGAAATCGTTCATAATATCAGCAGCTATCAATATCTTGGGATCATTGGAAACAATATCTGTTGATTGGACTTCCCGTGAGACGATGGTGGAAACTCATCTTAGAGTGAAAGCAATAGCCAAAGCTCTTGAATTAAAGAAAACAGAGTGTAATGGCAGTGGCCGGGGGCGGTTCTGAGGATTCTAACGACGGCAAAAGCCCCAAAAATGACGAATACAATGAAGATAATACTTGTGAAAGACTAAAAAAGAAAAAGGATTCATCCGGAAGTAACATGGGGCTAGAAATCAGAAGGAATATTACATCATATAATACTCTCTGGTTTCATCTTTTTGTTGTGAAGATGGGGGTCCTTTGGAATATGTCACAAATCAACAATTTAGATCATCCATTCAAGTGGAAAATAGTTCGCTCCATCAACATCAAAAAGTTTTGGTTTGATATAATGAGGAGTTCACACCGCTCAAATGTTGTTCATGCCCAAGTCGACGTTTTTGAAAAGTATTAAAACTGCTATTGAAGATGAAGTTGAAGATTTCGAGATGAACGAAATCCTGTCAAAGATTTTTAGTTTATCTTCTTTGATGGATCTATCTTTTTCGCAGGAGCTGTTTCGTTCTTGTAACTCTTATTCAAATATTAAAACTTGAGTTTTTCAGAACAAGTATAATCTCCCTCCTTCAGAACATAAATAGGCCGCGTGGTCTAGTGGTATGATACTCGCTTTGGGCGAAGCACCAGAAAACTGGAGCTAAATTACCATAAGCATGCGAGTGGTCCAGGGTTCAATTCCCTGCTCGGCCCTATTTTTTATTTTTTATTTATTTTTCGGCTCATCTCGAGAAACGCGACTCAAACAATCAAATATATTTTGTTTATCGATTTGTTTTTATCGGAAGTATAAGTGGTAGACATCAAAATGGGCTACTACGACCTCGATGACATTCTTGCGGACGCTGCACGTGTTCCCTGTCGCTTCAACATCACAATTCCAGGGCTCGCATACCTGGAAGGAAACCCAATCAACCATGACACAACAACTACCACGAATGCATTGAAGAAAGGAACGCGATTGGAGCTCCCACTTTGGCTGGCTGAATTCCTGGCTGTGACGACGATACCCACCCCTGTGAATACAGAAGATCCCAATTCGCAAGAGGACGTTGCTTTCATTGAGCTGCTTCCTGCTCCATACATTTCTTCACAGATTTTGAATGCGTTGAAAACATCACCAACTACGATCCAATTAAGTACGATATCGAAGAATTATTATGAGTTTATTGCACGTTGGGCCTCGCTGTTTAACGATGAAGAGCTGGTAAGTGTGATTTCAGAGGTGTTAAAAGCTAGAGTCGATGAGATTAATAATTTTGCACAAGTTAATAAAGGTTCATTGAATGGTGCTGCTAGTGTTGGTGGAGATTTCATTAGTGGGTTAGATGAGTTTGAGAAATCTTTGTTCAAACTAGGGAATGACAGTTATAAACACGTGAGGAAATGGATGAGAAATGAACCGTAGATACTTAGAAATTAATAGAGAAAGAACAATCAGTCTAAAGGATAATTTTATGTAGAATTTTGAATTTTATTCTCTTTTTATTATACAGATATTTTTTAAAGGTTTTACTTACTTATTCCTTTTTTTCTTCTTCAAAACAATCCATCTTCATCATCGTCTGCTTTATCCTGAATTTCTGGATCAACAGCAGCATCCTCCTCCTCTACATCAACTGGCTTAGATTCCTTCTCTTGAGCTTCAATCTTGGCCTCAGCAGCATCTAATACATCATCATCAGAGTCATCATTTCCCAGTTCTGGTTCATCCAACATCTCCTCATCACTTTCATCATCACTGGATGCAATAAATTCAGATGATTTGAATTTAGACTGATCAACTTTTCTCTTTTTTGATGTCTTATCATTAGATGCATCAGCAGTCTTCTTCTTTCTTTTACCTTTCTTTGACGTCTTAACACCACCATCTTCATCTTCGGACATTTCATCCTCTGTTAAGATTGCATTCTTTTTACCCTTCTTCTTTCTTTTTTCACCACCATCATCAACCAAGTAACTTTCTCTCTCTTTTTCCCATTCACGGGCTTGTTCTTGTAATTTCAAATATTCTTCCCTCTTGGCCTTTTCTAATTTCTCTTCTTCTTCTAATCTTTTTTGTAATTCCAAAGCAGCTTTTTGTTTTTCTAATTCACGTAAACGTTGAGCTTCTTCAATCTTAGATTGGAAATTAACTTCATATTCTTTTTGTTCATTGATGGATCTTTCCAATTGTTTTAACAACGTGTTCGTACCCATACTTGCCCTCTGCTTCAAAATATTGGCAGGGATAGGAGAATTTGGCAATTCACTTAATTCTTCAAATTCTTTAATTGCATTTTCTAAATCTTTGTAAATTTTTTCTAATTCATCAACGGTACGTTGTTCGAATTTCTGTTTCAAACTGAATTGTGCAATGTTAAACTTGACAAATGCAACGTTATATCTCAATGATGGAATTAATTTAGTATATCCATTATTTTGAGCAACTGTTAATGATTTTTCAGAATATTCTAATGATTTATTGAAAGATTCAATGGATTTCTCAGAAATAGCACGTAATAACCATGCTTTACCAATCAAAGTCAACAAATGTGAATCTTTTTCAGCATCACCATATCTTCTTAATGCAATCTCATAACTTTCAATAGCTTTGGAATGTTGTCCAACTTCAATTAAACAATGACCAAGATTGATATAAACTGAAATATCATCAATAGAGTCTCTAATCTTACGGAATATTTCCAAAGCTGCTGAATTTTGACCATTTTCAACAAATATTATAGCAATACCTTGAGCTGCAAATATGTTATGTGGATCAATACTCAAAACTTTTTGTAGTAATTGTGCACCTCTAATGTATGATTGATTACGTTTTTCAATGTCTTGTGGTTTGTTACCCTTGATTTCACGAGCAATTGCACAGTAAAGATTTCCTAAGGAGATTAAGGCATATGCATCGTGTGAATCGTATTTGACTAGGGTTTCCTTGTTATGAGAACTTTCTAGATTTTGATTTGAGGTGGATTTGGCAGTTTTCTTCAAGAACCAAGAATAAAAAGATCTGATTTCTGAATTTGATGGTGATTTTGCAAGTAATGCTTCTAATTTCTTGCTTATTTCTTCAACTGGAACAGATTCCAAGACTTCGGAAAATAATAATCTTAATTGAGCATTTATGTAATTTGGAACTTGTTGTAAAATTTCTTGATATTTGGATTTTGAATAATTCAAATCAGTATTTTCCTTAGCTCTTGCGTTATTGTAAAGTAATGTGACTCCTAAATCTTCTCTCTTGTTTAACTCCAATGCACTTTCGAAAAATGTTTGAGCTGATTCGGCATTTCCTTTGATGAAATGGAAAACACCTAAATTATTCAAAACTTCAACTGGGATTTCCTCTTGATTTTGAGATTTGATCAACTCAATAACTTTAGATAAATATTCTAATGCTTTCGTGTTGTCCTTGTTTTCATAAAGTTTTGACAATGTGAAATATGCATTTAGGAAAATTTGTTCATTGGAATCAATAGAGAGTCTAACATATTTCTCAAGCAACTCAATTGCTTTAGAATATGTCTTTGTGTTGTAAGAATACAGTATACCCAAGATGTAATCGACTTCCAAGATCTTGGCAGTTTTAGAATAAATGTTCTCAAATGTGATGATTGATTCTTCAATTGATTCTCTTTTGATTTGAGATTGTCCGATACCCAACTTGGATAATAAATTGTCTTCATTGGCTTTCAAAGATTCATTGAAATGTTTTTGTGCAGTGACGTAGTCTCCATTGATATAGGAAACTCTAGCAATCCAGAATTGTGCATCCGAAATCAAATTTGATGAAGTTTTGGAAGATGATAGCACTTTGTTGGCAATCTTTAAAACAGAATCATAGGCCCCTCTGGAATAGAAATAACTGGCCACTAGTAGTAACAGCACAGGATTGTCAGAGTCAAGACTTGCTGATAATTCATTCAATGATTCCAAAGCGACAGAGTATGTTTTAATAAATTCCTCATCAGTCACTGAGTTGAACGAGCTATCAAATTTACCCAATAGTAGTAATAGTTTAGCAGATTCATTATTTGGATCTATTTCCAATGCACGTTCCCACGATTTCACTGCTAATTTCTTTTCTTTTAATCTCCAAAAATTCATACCAATACCAATTCTTGGATCTGGTTTAACCAATGGACGTTCGATAAGAACAGCTTGGAATTGTTTCAAGGATTGAGCAAAATTCTTTCTTTGAAAAAGGACTTTGGCCTTACCGATGGATGCATAGATGGATATAGTCTTGTTTGTGTCTCTTTTGATAAGTCTTTCATAGACATCAAATGCTTGATCGAAATTCCCATTATAATAATAAATTTCAGCTGATGCTAATCTGGCGAGCCCACTTTCTTTGTTGATCAGATTAGCCTTAGTGATGAGTTCTGTTGCCTTGGTGAAATGGCTTAAACGCTCTTGGTCGGTCTTACTCAATTTCGCAAGTTTGATATGTATCCAACTGACAAACGAGGCAAACACATCAGATTGAGGGTACGCATTCAAACCCGCATTGGCAACTTCAAGTGCATCATCATATGCTCCATTGGAGAAGAATTTACTGGCAATGAAGGCCCAATGATGCACTTCGGCCTTCTCGTTCTCAAAGAACCCAATCAAGTCAGCAGATTCTGGATTGTCTGCGAAATCAATCGTCACCACCTCGTTGTCCTGGAGCGGGATGTCGACCGTGTCGGCGAGCCCCGTGGAGGTGACGCCCGGAGGCAAATAGTAGGCCGCACCCGTTGTGACCGGGTCTGCGTGACTCATTGTCTTTTCGGTGGGTTTCGTTGTTGTTTTGGTCAATCTTCAATTTGTGTTTTCGTTTTTTTTTTTTTTCTTCCAATTTTTTGAAATGAGAGTTGATGACTAAGCGATAATCAACAAAATATCTGCCATTCTTCACGGTCAAAATAGTTCACTACAAATTTATTGAGTGGAATTGGTGAGAGATGAAAAGGAGAGTCTTTAGTTTGTAAAGGAGTCTTTTGTTTTCCCTTTTGATACAATGTCATTGATTAATTTGGAAGTCTCACAAGTGATATTTTCATTTAAAATCTGGTCCCTATTTATCCTTCTTTGAGGACTCTTTTTCCAGTTCCTCTTTCTGATACGCATCAAATCTGGCATCGTATCTTCCAGAGATGTCAATCAGCATGCTGAATGGAATGATGAAAGTTGGAGCATAGACCAAGATCAAGTTCAAAATCTCGAAAAACTCTAATCCATACTGAGGACCAAAGATGAATGCATAACACATACAGAACATTGTTGTCAAACTTGCCTCAAGTGCATAGATGGCCATATAGAGCTCGATCTTCTGGTTTCTTTGGTATAGGTAGTAGACAGCAAAGAAGAAGAATGGCAGCTGCAGTAAGATCTCGATCCAGCCAAATATAGTGAGTGCTAGGGGTGGGGACTCCAGGAGAAAGTCCTTGTTGGTGGAGATGTGGAAGTCTATGAGCGAGTTCTGGAGTGGGAATCTGTGCTGTTTCGGGACGACAAGTGCTGAGTCGATGAGGACTGTGATGGGGATGTGGAGCAGGAAGTAGACGAAGTAGAACGTGTCCTTGAGCGTGGCCCGTGTGAAGAGTTTCTGTGTGGCCATTGTGTGTTGTCTGTTGGTTGTAAGGTGAATATCCAACTAAACAGATTAATCTCGAGTCCTCTTCACTATTTGAATCTTCCACATGTGTTTGGGTATTGGCAAGTTTTCGGTGCTGGTGTTTACAGAGGGGTGCAGATTATGCGTAATTATCAGCACCGGAGAAAAATGACATTTTCGGAGATCATTCGGAGATTTTGTTTGTTATTGTTTTTGTTTATTAAAGAGTAGATTAGTGCTTATTTCGTGGGAAAAGCCGCTTTAAGATGAGTCACAGACCCGCACTGCGACAAAAGGATGTCAATGGGAAGAGACTCAGTCTTGGGAAACTGCTAAAGGTCCATGACACTGACTCTTCCGATGTGGAGAGCAATCAAAACAATAATAAGAGGATGACCAAGATGAGCATCTCATCAAGGGTGAACTCGTTGAATGGCCAGGATTCAAAGGACATAAACAAGGCTAAAGTTAATATATCCAAGGTCTTTTCTACGCATAAGATCCATAGTCCTGAATCATTTAACGATAATAAGATGTCACTGCCACCACCTCAGGTAAACAAGTTAAATTTCCAAATATACAAGGATAAAATAAACTCATTGGTTCATGAACCATCCAGCGCCTCACCACAACCACCTACTGCAGACTCTGATTCGGATCTGCCCAGTAACAAAAAGAGGAAAATCCATGAATTAGCAGCATTATCAACCCTTCCCATCACCAATGAAAACCAAAATGATAATAATGATTTAGTAAACATCAGCAATAAAGGCATCAACAACTTCCAGAATTTTAAGTTCGAGCTTGATCTCACTATAAATGATCCAGATTCTTTGTTATATCAGTGTCAAATTCCTTTAATAAAACTGAACGATTGGTATAACATCAAACAATTCAGCATCACTAATTCAACATCGGATTCAGCAACTGGCGCAAACACCTATCAAATCACAGAGATAAAACCATTCAATGATCTTTGTAAACTAGTCCAACTAAAGACATCATCACAACAGGAAAATTCAACAGAAATATGGGTACTGTTAATATCTTTCAAACAAGCATTTCAAAACTTTAAGAAATTTCAAGGTTTGAAGATTGATGATGTTGTTGAATTAGGCAGACCAATGAATGACAGTGAGGATGATTCTGAGATAATGAACAAAGGGGATGATTTCAGTGGTGGTGCTGGTATAAAGACCTATTATGATTGGAAATTGGTCAGTTCATGTTGAAATCGTTCCCCAAGCCTAGCAAGTCAACCTAATGGCGCACCTCACAGCACCACCACACGACGATGTAACATCATATAATAAGGGACAGAAGTTCCAATTCTACTACCAATCTACTTATAAATGCCTAGCTAACGCCCCTTTTTGAAGCCTACGTATTGGCATCGATTCATCATTGAACAGGTATATAAACAATAAAATCAACATAGATTCAATAAACTATATAAAGATATAAATGAAGACTATGTAGTGAAATAATGAAGAGATAATGCACATCATTAAAAGATCCTATTGTTGAATAAAAAACATCAAAAAAAAATCTTCAAAAAAAAAAAAAAACAGTAACTAGTGTGAAACCAAGAACAATAAAAAATGGAAATAGTCGTTAAAAGTCATAAGATCAAAACATCCACCCAAAAAACAAACACATGCTAATAAACCAGATAGAATAATCACATAGAACAAACGGGACAGGGATTCAATTACAACAACCATCTGTATTTCTAGCAACCCAATCCCAGAACCATTTCCCTCCAAATGCCAAAACACCTCTAGTGCGACATTTCAGTCTCATGTTCTTATCATCTGTGATGATAATCATTTCTTCTTCCCTTATAATATGATCACTATTATCGTTACCTAATTCCAAACCTGGATTTAACAACTGTGAATTATTATTATTATTATTATTATTAGTGTTGTGTAAATCTTGCAAATTAGGGAACGTGCTGTTAATATTGTTATTACTAACAATTGTGAAATTTGATCCATTGATTCCCATAGGAACTTGAATGGTTGGTAAGATTTCAACTCTTTGTGATCCTCCTTGAATAGTTGAATTTTGTTGAGGAATATCATTCAACATCTTGAAACTTGTCATTCTCTTGACACAACTTTCAATAACAACATCATCAACTGAACCTCTCCATGTTTTATCACCTTCAAATTCTCTAATATCATCAACTTCTTTATCATTACCACATCTTCCTAATCCTTTCAATAAACCTTCATAACTTAATTGACGGATGGTAATGACAGCCCTTGTTGCAGCATCAGAGATGGCAACGTCAGGTGAACAACGTAATGATCTCAACTCTTGAAATGTCACTAATGGAATGGACACATGTTTTAATGCTTTAGAAACTAGTGATTTGTATAATCTTCCAGGGTGTGATAACCAAATGTTGGTATCGAGGACAAATCTAGATTCTTTAGTGATTTGACGTTGCTGAGGTGGTGATGTTGCAGTTGATGAATTGGCAATGGTTTGATGTAATGATGAAGTTGGAATGGTTGAACTTGCTGATGAGTGTGGCATGGATGTGATGTTTAATTGTGTAGATAATGGTAATGATGGAGTTGAAAGAGATGAATTTTCACAATCAGCTTCATTGTCCGTGTAATATAATGTGCTAGTTAATGTTGGAGATGGTGGGATTGTTGATAAATGGTTTCTTGTGTTTTGTTTCAACCACGTTGAAATAGGAATTGAAATTGGTTGTGGAGTTTGAAGAAAATTTGAACTTGTAATTGGTTCGAGAAATGATTTTGGGAATGATGATGGTAATGATGTGAAAGATTGAGTTATTTTGATTTTAAAACTATTGGAATCAAGAGTTAATCCGAATGAATAATTTTTAGCAATATAACAACTTGCTAAAAGAATTCTTAAAATTCTATCTTTTTGTAAAATTGGCTCAAATTTTTCTCCAGAAATTGGTATGTCAACAAATGAATTATCATCTTTGAAACCAGCAGATTTAACATCTTGATATTCTAATTTAGTAAAAATCTTATCATAAATTAAAGTCCCCCATAATTTCCAAATCTCATGCAAGTTTTCATTTGAATTGAAATGAATTAACCATTGTTTTGTATCATAAAATTCATTACTAAAATTGTAATTATTCCAAAAAGTTGGATCTTTTTGAGCATGAACCAATAATTTGTTTAAATAATTAACTAATGAATTCAATGGAAAAAAAAATTGTAAGAAACATTCAATGAAAGTTCTAGATTCTGGTGAAATGATTGTGGATTCACCTAATGCAATAATAAAGTATAAATAAGTTAGGATGTGAGGAGTTGAAGATTCAATTGGACCGTTGATATAAGTTTGTAAGAATCTCATTGCTAAAAGAATTGAATTATTGTTCAAGTTTTGAAATTCTAATGACCAGTCCGTCTCAGATGGTAAAGGTCTCGATGTAGACTCTTGTGGTTCATTCAATTTCTTTTTATCTTTCTTTTCTTTCTTTTCCTTTAATAGTTCAACAAGACCAAAGATTTTAGCAAATGGATTCAATGGATTACCAAATCCAACAACTTGTAAAATATTAATCAATGCAAAAGAAGAAGATCTTTGAAACCAAAACTGTAATTTATTTTCAAAATCTTCAACATGAAAACTTCTATCTTTGAAAAAAATCAACCCATTTGAATCTTTACCTAAATTGAGTAGATATAAGCCAATGGATGCACCTAATTCCATATCTAACCGCACTGTCTGATCATTGGTGAGATCTGTCTCATCATGCAACAACATCTTATGTATTCTAATAAAGTCCATGATTGGCAAATCAACATATTGCCTTTGGTTTATGTTATCAATAACCATCTTCATGTATTGTTTTGTTGGAATGAATGTATCTCTTGCAAAAACAGCTTTACCTATGTTCATCAATGCGTCCAAATTATCTTGTTGAACTGTGGCAATATGATAATAGATCTTACCTTGACCATAGTTCAACTTCATGGCGCAATTATACCAATATTCGGAAGATAATTTCCAATCAATATAACGGGAAGGATATAGCGCAATTGCCATTCTGCTCAAGTCGCCAATTTTCTCATATACCCACGAATTGATGGATAGGTCGGTCAATCCTGTGAGGATGTTGAAAGAGTAAGCAATGAAAGAGGAGCAAATGTCGTGCTCAATGAAGATGCTCACCACGTTCTTGAGCACGTCGAGGAAAGTGACGATACCATAGACCCACAGCCGTCTCTGGATGCGGTAGATAGTGACGATCTGTCTGCCGGACTTGCCTGAGTGAAGCGCGTGGGAGAGGAAGTCGTGATAGGAGTTGAGGAGGTGGATGTTGAGGTTGTAGATGTCCCACAGCTCAGTCATGTCCAGGCGAGACGGGAGCACGAGGCGGGCACAGTGCTGCTGGAGATCTGACTCCAGCGAAAGAATGAGCTTGTACGAGTCCTGGAGACGGAGGATGAGGGCCTGCTCGTCTGACGAGAGCTGCTGGTTATGCTGTTGTTGTGGTGGTGAATGCTGCTGCTGCTGCTGCTGCTGCTGCTGCGGAGCCTGGCGCGGCGGGTGCTCGTTGGCAAATGTCTTGCAGCGGGAGTCCGAGCTGCGCTTGGTGGGCGTCTCCAGCGACGTGGAGTGCTGGCGCTTGTTGTTTTCCATTGGTGTTTTTAGCTTACAAGGTGAGAAGATTGTTTACTAATTTTCGTTTGATTAAAAGTGGCGTATTACCAATATCGTCACGTGACGGAGTGGGAAAAAGAGTGACAACCCAGGGCTCCTACGCGAAGGCCTCAAAGGTCTCGACGGCGACTTTTGTGCTCTCCAGGAGGGAGTTGGCGTGCAGGCGGAGGAGCCGGGCCGACTGGGCCGCCAGAGTGATGCGGAGTGTGTTTGATTCTGTGTGGAAGGCGAAGTGGCAGTCATTCGAGCGTGCTGTGTCTGGGAGGAGCACTTGCTGGAGGATCTGTGCCTGCTGCGGGCTCTGCGTGGGCACGGAGAGGGTGCTGGGGAGGTGTTAGTGGGTGTTCTTCTTCTAGTGGCAGTTGATAGGGGTTGCTAGAGGGATGGGTGCCTACTCACAGTTCGTGTGTCATCTGGTTGTGTATCTATTGTGATCTTCAGTATTAATAAAACAATACCTCAAAACTTTTTCCGAGCTGTTAACAAACCACAATACAAGGTACTGAACTAATGGCCGAACAACTCCAATTCACGCCTAAATCGGCACAGATCTCCTTCAACGGAGTCCAATTCACTATCGACTACGTCAACTCTTTAATTGGCAACACAAATTATTCTCTCTCAGAACTTCCAGCCGTTGAGGACCCTACCACTCACAGTGATTCCTTATTAGTGGTTGACTCCGTCAATTCAGGTATTGGAAGAGAAAACAGAGACTTCCACTCCTCGGTCCTAGCCCCTTTGCTCAACCACTTCAAGATCCCATATAAATACATCAAAACAGATTCCAAGGAGTCGATTCCTACATTATCGAAATCAATTGCTGATAACTCAACCGTTGTATTATTAAGTGGAGACACATCAATTTTTGAAATTATTAACAATGTCTCTCCAAGCATCAACATCTCTTTGTTTCCTTTCCCATTAGGAACAGGTAACGCAATTGCCCATTCAGTCGGCATCACCGATGAATTCGTCGCATTACAGGCCCTATTGGACTCTTTCAACACTTCAGCCACTTTGAAAACCTCAAGATTACCAATTTATAAAGTCGATTTACCTGAAGATTCAAAGTTACCATTCAATGAAGACAAACCTGTTGAATCATTGTTATTCATTGTCGTGTTCTCATGGGCTACACATGCTCGTATTGTCCAGTTGAGTGAATCTCCTGAATTAAGACTATTAGGTCTTCAAAGGTTTCAAATCGCTGCAAAAGAAGCATTAACAAGCAATGACAAGTACAATGGTGAATTATTTCCATCGGAACTTTCACATGTTAAGTCTCATAACTATTTGGTCATCAGTGCTGTTTCTAATTTCGAGAAGAATTATAAAATCTCTCCAGAATCAGACATTTTTGCTAATGAACTCCATTTGTTAGATGTTGGTGGCCGTGATGAATCAGAAACTATGTCAGTTGAAGAAATAAGTACATTCTGCATGTTGCCATACCCTGATGGTGCTCATGTTAAGAACATCACTGATAAGAGAATTATTTATAAAAAAATCACCAATGATGAAGTTTCATTGAAATTGACTGATGATAATGAGAATAATTCTTATTTCTGCATTGATGGTATTATTGTTCAAGTGAAGAATCCAAAGGATAAAGTGATTAAGATTTCTTACTTGGACGAGAGTAAAGTTGTCAACATTAAAGTTCCGAATTTAAAATGATTTGAAACCAAAAAAAAAAAAAAACCAAAAACAATGTCCCATTTGCTTTCCGATTATTGCTGATTTTTTCAAATCATTTATTTCTTTCTAACATCTGCTGATTTTTTAAACTTGGAAAAAGTTTTTTCTTCAATTTCTAACTCTTCATCAGATGAATCACTTAGAGAGAATTCTTTTTCCGAATTCTCGTTATTTTTAGCTGTTTTTTCAATGTCTCTCACTTCAACTTCAGGAACAACAGGATCCACCTTCTTATATATTGAATAGTTTTTATTTTTCAACCTTTTAATCATTTCTTCATTCTTTAATCTCATTGCTTGTCTTTTTTTCTTTTCTTCTTCATCTAGTCCTAATTCAACTTTTTTATTCTTGGTAATTTCTCTAAATTCCATCAATACACTATCTTTCTTATTCCTACCTAATGACAACAACCCTTTTTGATCAGACCTACCGCTTGGATCAAACCCGATATTATTCAGCTGATCTTTAGTAAATGCCGTCTTCAACAATTGAACTTTCGACTTGGTTTCCAAATCATCTTCATTTTCATCGTCATCCATCATTGAACTCATCATTCTTTTCAACCTTGAACCTTCTTTGAAATTTTCACTTAATTTCTTCCTTAGTTCATACTCTTTTCTCAAAGTTTCTTTTGTTCTCTTATACTTCTCATGCTCTTTCTTATCTTTCTTTTCCTTTGACATCTCCTCATATGATTGTTCTGCAAAAAATGCCTTATGTGACTTATCACTTGAGAACTGATCCCTTTGTCGACTAACATAATCCATCTTTGGAGCAGACAAGTCATTAACTATTTCCACTTTTAACTTCCCATGCATCTTATTGTCTGGTTTACCCAAATACATGGATTGTTTAATCCCATTTTTAACATATGCCGTACCTTTATGACTTCCTTGAAATTCTATCCTCGATGATGCAACTTTATTAATCTGTTTTTCAGAATGATAGGAACATAACTCTGTCTTACTAACATCAATGAAACTAGTGCATTGTAAACCAGTCTTGAACATTTTAGCTTTACAATATCCAAAATTTTTACTGCTCCCGATCTCCAAGATACCATCTTGATGTTTTAATGACAGTCCAAAAGATTTAAACCCACTTGTGTTCCCATAATCTTTTTTATACTTGACAAAGACATCTGGGTTCAAAACGGCGATAACATCACCTACTTTCAACTTGTTATAACATTCAATGCTACGAGATCCCCAAATGGTTAAATCAACAGAGAATTTATAATCTGTTAGTTTCAATAAGACGTACCTTTCACTTTTACCTCTCGAAGTATTACTCATTCTTGGATCAGATTTCTCACAAAGTATACCAAGGACACACCAGTTAGGATATTGTGGTTCTTCAAAATTCGGAGGAACAACTTTAGCAAAAAGTTTATTCAATCTCAAGACTTTAATGTCTTTAAACATGTTGATTAACTCATTATGTGAGAAATATCGTTTTGATAACAATTGTCCTGAAATTTTATCAATTTCATCAACTTCTTGAACTTGTGATTCCTTTCGTGCTCTACCGAAGGCGTATGTCCTTAATGATAACAGTTTCTTTCTTGATTCATTCTTTATAATGGATTTCGTTCTTGATTGTTCTAATTGATCAATGAAATATGATGTGGTTGCAGATTTGCTTTCATGAACAACTGGATCCTCAACCCTCACATCAAAACTTTTGGAAACAAGAGGAGCTTCTTTAACTTTCTTTTCTGGTCTAGGTGAGGGACTCCTACTGACTTGGATTCTCTTATCCCTTATGTTCGCAGAATCACGATTATGATTCACATCTTTTTGGTCTTTTGTCCTACCTCTCAACAAACTAGAGTAGTCACTTCCTGTGCCAGCATACCCGAACTTTCTTTGATTCATCTTCTCTTGAATCATCGCTGCTTTCTCAAGGATCCTCCTCTCTTCCAAGGTGAGTTCAGGTTCTAACATAAGTACAGTTAATATATTGGGGGAACTAATCACAGACGTTCATTTAAACTTCATTCACTCACCATCATCAGTCAGAGCACCGTACTCGTCCTGTTCCCGATCCCGGATCTCTCTCGGATCACTCTGGTCATCCATTTATACCCTCCGAACAGCAAAACACACGCACCGATTCAGTTAGTGTTATGTTATGTTTGTCTTTTGATTTTTGTTACGCGATGAGGATGTTGCGCGCACCGTGTTTTTCCTCAATTAGGCACTTCAATAAATAATCCAGGAAAAGGGATGCGCTGGAAACTGAGAGCTTCGGAGGCCTACGTAATACGTGAGTCATGAGTGAACAATCCTAAAGCCAATTTCGGGGGAGTTTTGCCCAATTTTTGTTCAAATCAAAAAATTATCTATGATGTTGGAATCCACCAGCCATTTGCATAGAACCCGGTAAACATGAAAACAAGGTCTATTGAAGTATTTGAAACGTATCATGACCCTTAATCCATTTTTTTAAAACATACCATAGCACTACACGATCATTTGAATATATCAAATATTCATTGATGATTGCCCATAGAACACATTTAAACCAAATGAGGTCAATAACATAAACAAACACACAGTCAGCAAAAGCCCATTATGCTCTCTTCTGGATGAGTCCATGGTAACCTTGGGCAAAATTTTGGCCAACGAGAGAGATCTAGTTTATATTGAGAAGAAGTTATATAGTGATACAGAGGATAAAAAAATTATTAATAAAATCAAGCTAGCCCTTGAAGCCTGTGAAAATGCTTTGAAAAGGAGCTGTGAGATACACAAAGAAGGCTTTTAGGTTATGGGTCAGCTTTTGAGCAGTTTCATAGGAAAGGATTCCTTCTTAGGAATAATAGAGATATTTTGGGTAAAATTTTCTGGGTTAGTTTTGGAAAGCGATGGATATCTAATTGACACAAGCCATATCTCCAATGAAACTCATCGAACTATTGCAAATCATAAAATCTCTCTTGCTAAACATCAAAAACAGTTTGAAAAGCTCATGAAGCTCACTAAATCTAGATTTTTGGACTACAAGGATGTTATTCCAGCAGGTTTAGATGAGTACATCGATTTCTACAAAGAGGTATATACTGTGTTCGTCCAAGACAAGAAATTGATCTTTTCGACACCCATCAGATTCATCTTAAATCTTCAAAAATATGCATTGAAAGTCGGTCACTTCAATTGGGTTTTTAAATATGCCTCTGACTCCAATGTTTCTGGGGATGAAATAGCAACGATGAGACCAGATTGGCCCTGTTGAGTATAAAAAAAAGCTGTCATAAAGAATGAAGCGCTACCGGCTACATTATACATAATAAACTGTTAATAGTTAGACCGTACCTCAGACTCTCTCTCCAGACTTCTCCCCAGCCGCCTGCGCTGAAAAACATCGACTTTCTCGCCATTACGCCCAATTAGGCAACTTTTTAGTTTCGCGATTCTCTCCATTCGCGAACCTGATAGATTATTGCAATAAAGAGACAATTATCAAATAGATATTAGGTATACCGTATCTTTGAAATTAAGGAGAAATATCTAATGAAAGATGTTTATTGATTTCGAAAGGAAAACATGTTGTCCTTGATGTTGGACGCAAGGAGACATTGAATATTAGTACTAAACAGGAATCAGTGGAATTTAAAATAATAATGCCCTCTATGCGGCGGGCGTCGGATCACGGGCGATGTGAAGTAAGAAATTTGAATCAAGTCTGGAGATCGGCATCAATAAAACTTTCATAGGATTCTAAAGAGCTCTAGATCCTGATTGCCCAAACCTATCAAAATGAAAGCAAAATTTCCGTCGCAAATCGGATTAGACAAGAAAAAAAACAAAAAAAAAACATAAGGTTTTGAGCCCGGATACTCACAATTTCGTCATGATGGAATTCTCTTTCAACAAAGTCTTACGGTTACGGCCATATCTAGCAGAAAACACCATTTCCCGTCCAATCAATTGTAGTTAAACTGCTAAGAGCTCGACTGAGTAGTACAGTGGGAGACCATGTGCGAAATTCGAGTGCTGTAATCTTTTTTTTGTCAGTATTTGTATCCATGATGTCTTTTTGTTAGGGCTTTGACATATTAGGTAAAACCAACTACAGTTTTGAAAGAAAGTGTCGAGAATCTTTCATGTATCACTCGTATTTTAATCCTTCAGTCAAAAGATTCAGGACTTCAGTGATATCTTCGGTCCCATGCCATGATCTATAGAAATCAGAACCTGCAAGGAGAGCAGTAAATTCTGTACTTGTACCGCAATCTTTATTCAACTTTTTGAAAATATCATAAGGCAAAGGATATTGTGGAAGATCATCCAATTTAGCTAATGATTTCAAAAATGGGGACTCAACCGTACGTAAGTTTCTTCCCGATATGGCAGACGTCATTATTGTCTTGCGTCTCATTGGATCTTTCATGATCTCTTTTAATTCCGATGAGGCATTAGAGACTGATGTGGGTAATAAAACGGTTCCTATTTGCACACCAGCAAGACCTAAGTCAAGGAAAAATTGAATCGTCTTGGAATCAGAGATCCCACCAGCTGCAATTAACCATGGTGGTGATTTAAGGGCAGAATCATCAATATACTTAACAACACGCTCCACCAACTCTCTAGTCGACAATTGCTCATCATTTGGATCATTAGCAATGAAATTACCACGATGACCACCTGCTTCCCATCCTTGTAGCACAACACCATCAACTTTTGCACTTATCAACTCTTTAAACTCAGTAACAGAAGTCGCAGTGATGAACACTAGAATTCCACCGTCTTGCAAACGTCTTAATACTTTCAAATCAGGCAAACCAAAATGGAAACTCACAACTTCTGGTTTCAATTCTATCAAGGCATTTACAATCTCATCATTGACACCAACACCCTTGAACGTCCCATACAATTCAGTCAACGTATAGTCATCATCCAATTTTAATCCATTAGTTTCATAGATCTCTCTGTACTTCTCAACCCACTTTGACTCCAATCCAGAATTCCGTACGACAGGCTCATGCGCAAAGAAGTTCACATTAACACTCTTATTGCCACCACTCATCTTCCTGAAGCCTTCCAGTTGGGCCCTCAACGATCGGGAATCAGTGACACTTCCACCCAAGGCGAGTCCGGCTAATCCGCCAGATTGGGCCACGGCTACGGCCATTGCTGCTGTTGAGGCACCGGCCATAGGGGACTGGAATACAGGGATATTGAGTTTTAATTTGGTTAATAGTTTTTTACTCTGGCTTCTCATTGCTTTGGTTGGACTCACTCTGGGGTTGGTTTTAAACAATAGAAAAAAGTGTCAATTTTCCACGTTTTGAAATGCCGTGCAAAGAAATGATCAATTTTTGGAAACTAGTCAGTTCGGTATTCCGGATATCTCGTACTATTAGTCAATAGACACCAGATCAAAGCTTTCGTCACTGAACCGCAAACTTGGGTGAAGAATGATCAATATTTGGTGATCCATTCGAAAAAGAGGCATTCATCAGTTCTATTGAACTTTTCGAATTAAATTGTGTTTTCAGAATCAAACAATTTTTGTCAACTGGTTACATTTCAGGTAAAGCTGTGTTGGACACCTAGTATCTATAGGTATTAGCTAATAGGCTATTTCCATTCAATACTCCTCAATCTCAGGCCCCCCCAAAGGGGGTCACCTAAAGATTCAATATAGTTAACAAACGAGCTTCAACAATTCGCGCATAGTCGGGTAATATAGCCTATGCAGCCTATGCAGCCGTCGCACCCCATATAACAATAAACGTAATTTTTCATCTCCACATTTTTCACCTTTCTCTCAATTTTCAAACAACTCAAACTCAACACTCACACAATAATGAGTACCATAATAGAGCCACAAGATGCTCATATCAAAGGAGGCGAGACCTCAATCTCACTTCGTCAGCTTCATACGGATGGATCTACGCGTGATGTGCTTGAAGATGTTGATTTGGACCCCGTTACTATTGAAGAACCCCCATTAATGACCCTCCAAAACCCACCAAACACCAAACACAGGCTCTTATCTGCTACTATCTGGGAGTTCACATTAGGAATGTCAGATTCCGTGGTTGGTGCCCTTATTCCTAGTATCGAGCAATACTACGGGATCAACTATGCTATTGTATCTTTGATTTGGCTGGGTAATGCGCTGGGGTTCATATTCATTGCGTTTACTGGTCATTTCCTTGATGATTACATTGGTAAAAGAAAGTCTGTCTGTTTGAGCAGTTCGCTGATCATTACTGCGTGTGTGATATTAAGTACAGGTGTCAAAGTGTTCCCATTAGTCTGTATTGCCTACTTCTTGTCTGGGTTGGGTAGTGCTATTGGTGCTGCACAGTTCAATTTATACTTGTCGAAATTTAAGGACAATTCGAAATATTTGGGTGCATTCCATGGATTTTATGGGATTGGTGGGTTTGTTGCTCCTTTGATCGGTACATTGATCGTTGATAACAGAGGTTATAGATCATGGCATTACTTTTATTTGGTTCCATTAGCATTACAATCTGTCGCGTTAGTAAACTTATTCATCTCTTTTAAAAACGCAGACGAGGATTTGGAACCTTTCTATAACACGGACATTGAGGCAGAAGGTAAGAAGAATCATGATTTCAAAGCGGCATTGATGGATTTGAGATGTTGGTTGGCATGTGCTTTCATTTTCTTTTATCAAGGTTCTGAAGTCTCAATGGGTGGTTGGGTCGTCACATTCTTATTAGATTACAGAGGTGGTTCCAACAAGACAGGTTATGTTGCCTCTGGATTTTGGGCTGGTGTTACACTGGGTAGATTTATATTAAGTCATCCAATGTCGAAATATTTAGGTGTCAGAAGATCTGTGTTGGTTTTAGCGTTGCTGATTATTGGGTTTGATATCTTGACATGGTTAGTTCCTAATACGATTGCAGCCGGTACGTTCGCTTCAATAATTGGATTCTTTGTTGGTCCATTATATCCATTAATGATTTCTTTAATCACTCAAATCATTCCTAGAAAGTTAAAATTCTGTGCATTAACTTTAGCAACTGCTTTTGGATCAAGTGGTGGTGCAGCTATCCCATTCTTTGTGGGGTTGGCAAGTGAATTTGCAGGAACTTTTGTATTACATCCTATTTTCTTGGGTTGTTACGTTGCTTTGATCGTCAGTTGGTTGTTGTTACCAAATATTGAGAGAAAAAATGGAATTAGAAACCTATGGCAGAGATTATGGTGATTTGAAAGTCTCTGAGAAAATTGATTTAGTATTGTACAAGCTTATAATTAAGCTAATTTAATAAAGAATTCCATATGATAGACTTGAACCCATACAGGTTTGTAGTAAAGAAACAATAATACATTTTCAATTTTTAAATTACACACAATGAACTGAACAACATCAAGGAAAATAATTCCTAAATTAATCATAAAACTCAGTCTTTGGCGTCACAATATTATCTCTAGCAAACTGCGAACCACCTTTGGTATCGATTGCATCTGGTAAATCCTCATCTTCATCACCTAAATCTTCAGCATCTCTAGGCACGTCATTTATCTGCACACTTGGAGCAAATTTTGTATTTTCTAAATTCACAAAGATTTGATTCAAGATCTTATCAAGATATTCTGGACTGTTAGCATTGTACATATTTGATGATCTAACATCCAATTTGTAATCTGGTCCATAATACTCATAATAGTCATTGTATGGCAAGTCTTGATCCAATAATTCATTGTTTAGAATACCCGTCTCATAGGCCCATGTTCTAGCAACGTTTCTCATTGTGTAACCACCACCACCAAGGACCATTAATGGAACTCCCAAGTTTTTACAGAAGTTCACACAATTAGCATGACCATTGATAGATAAGTTGAAACAACCCAATCTGTCACCAGATAAAGAATCACCACCACATTGTAAAACAATAGCACTTGGTTGATACCATTCCATGATCTTACTTATCAATGGTTCAAAGATCGATTTGTAAGTAGCATCATCAATACCATCTCTTAATGGAACATTAACGGCATAATTCTTACCTTTTCCAACCCCAATGTCTCTTAACTCACCAGTACCTGGGAAGAACTCACCGTATTTATGGAACGAGCATGTCATCACTCTGTCTGTAGTATAGAATGCCTCTTCAACACCATCACCATGATGCACATCAATATCAATATATAACACCCTTGGATGATATCTTAACAATTCAATAATCCCTAACACGATATCGTTCAAATAACAGAACCCAGATGCTTCTGATTTTTTCGCATGATGTAAACCACCAGCGTAGTTCACTGCAATATCACACTTCCCTCTGTTCAATCTAGCCGCACCTTCCATGGACCCACCACCAGAAATTCCACAAAATTCATAAAGACCATCAAAAACAGGACAATCATCACCAACGTTGAATTTGACACTTTCTTTCTGAAACATGTCCAAGTTGTCCGGTGTGACTCTGCTCAAGAAGTCAATGTACTCATCAGTATGGAACTGACACATTTCTTGTTTGGTAGCTGGTTTGGCCCTATAGATCTCCATCTTCTTGTACAACCCGTAGTTCATGATCAACGAGTGTGCCATTCTTATTCTGTGCGGTTTCATAGGGTGTCCGGCACCGTATGCGTAGTTACCAACGTCTGCATCGTAGAAATATGCTACTCCTGAAATAAATAGTTAGCAAAACAGGTCCACTTCTTAATTAATACGCCTCTTGCAATCAACATAGACAGAAAGAAGAACACGCTCAATTCAGGAAAGAACAACAAGGACACTCACTTTTCTTTTCGTTCGGCTTGACAGTGATCGGGTCGAATGGCTTCTGCTCGTAGTTGGAAAGCCCCATTCTGACGTTTTTCTTCAATAAATTTATTTCCAATGTGTTTGTTAAGTTTTGAGAGTTTGTTTTTTAAGGAAAAAAAAAGTCAAAAAGAGAATTCTGGGAAGATACGCGAAAATTACCATATTCGGCAACGTTCCAACCTACCAACAAGAGCTATCGTTGGTTTAATTGTCAGTGATTATGGGGAAAGAGGGTGAAAATTCGTGGTTTTCGATACTGGGAAGTTCTTTAGGAGATGAAGCTATAGGGGACACGCTTTTAAAGCGAGGAATTAGCCTGAAAGATGCTCAAATTAGACGATTTGGTACAGATACTGTCCTTTACAACTTGTATAAAGATGGGATATCATTGACGTTTGTTACTGATAAATTAGACTCAATCGACTTCTTCTCCGTGGATTCACAGTTTGTTCGTGTTAAGGAGTCAATTTTACCCCTTGAACTGAGTCTGGAGGCAACAGCTAAAGAAATGGTGCAGAAATACGGGGAACCAGTTGCCAAAGGTGGTGGATTTTCTCAAAAGATGGACATCTGGCTTCGATGGGGATATTTCCAAATGGATTTCGACGATAGAGGTTGGGAGACTGTTGAGCGTGCAAAGTGGAAGTCCTTGACGATATTTAAAGAGTGAACTACGAGTTACTATACTATAATCTACATCCCAGTTACAAAAAAAAAACACAACCCTATGTTATTTAAACCACAAATCATTTCTTAGTCTTACCACCTTCGAAATTCTCACGAACTCTTAAATAATGTTCTAATTCTTCAGCGGAAACACTTGCCGTCAATTCATTTCTAGCTTTCAAGAAGTCTTCCTCTTTAACCAACACGTTAACATCCTCATCTGTAGAGATATTATCAAACCACCATCTTGTAGAGACTTTGTCATCCTGGGCTCTTTCAACATTAAACGCTTCGACTTTTTTATCGACTTCTCCTGCAATTCTAGTCATTGCATTCAACATAGAATCTGAACATAATGCATAAAAATCAGCACCTGTGAAATTGAACGGACAGGAATTAGCAACATTCTTTAAATCAACAGATGGATCCAATTTGAATTTCCTCGTTAATGCTTCCAATATCTTTTGTTGTTTTTCATGAGTATCAGAAATCCCCAAATATAACATTTTATCAAACCTTCCCGGTCTTAATAGTGCTTCATCCAATAAATCAGGTCTATTAGTGGCACCGACAACAAACACACCATCTCCTGAATCACCACCACTCATTCCATCCAATTCAGCCAATAGCTGGGAAACAATTCTGTCCATGACACCACCAGAATCACCTTGATTACCTCTTTTAGGAGCAACTGAATCCAATTCATCAAAGAAAACAACACAAGGTTTAGCATCTCTTGCCCTTTGGAAAACTTTACGAACATTAGCTTCTGATTCACCAATATACATGTTTAATAATTCAGGACCTTTAACACTAAAGAAATTCAATGAAAAATTAGTTGCAATTGCCTTAGCTAATAACGTTTTACCAGTTCCTGGTGGTCCATAGAACAAAATACCACTTCTCTTTTTGACACCATTTGCGAATAATTCAGGATGTTTTAAAGGCATGTCAATGGTGTCTAAGATTTCATCCTTGACTAGGTCTAACCCACCAATATCACTCCATTTAACGTCTGGAATCTTTGGAGCACCTATGGAATCACTGAATTTGGATCTTGCGTCATTGATTGATTTCTCAAAATCTTCAGGAATTAACTTGATTGGATTTTGGTTTAAGATGGTCATTAGATCTATTCCTGATTTATCTGAAAATTCTTCAATCCTATCAATTGATAAATTTTGTGCATTTTTAACAATAGATACCAAATCACGAGGTGATAAACCTGCACTTTGTAATGATAAAGTGTTCAATGACACGTCATTTCTCAAGCTGATGTTTTGTAACAAGTACTGGAAGATTTTCTTACGTTCTTGTTCTGATGGGATAGGTATCTCAATCTCGAATCTAAATTGAGATCTTAATTCGTCGGGGATCTTGTCGGCATCGTTTGTGGATGCGATGAAGATGGCTCCTTGGTTGGTGTATTCGTTGATTAATTCAGCAAGATTGGAAACTAAAAGACTTGGTTTCTCATCTTCTTTCTTCTTGGCCAATGCTTCAATATGTTTCAAATAGATGATTAACCCGTTTGTTTTCTTCACAATGTTATCATATAAACCATGAATCAACCCTATTGTCTTTGCTTCCGAGGCCGGGTTAAGTACTTCATACCCATCAATGACAGCTAGATGGAATCCCAAACTTTTGGAAAGGTTTTCCACAATGAATGATTTCCCAACGTTTCTATTCAATGATTCTAATAAGATTGTAGTCTTTAAAGTTTTTCTGACATTGTTACTTTTGATTAGTTTTGCCAATTTTTTAGCATATGGGAAAGTTTCAATTTTTTCACCCTCAATTGATAAAAAGTCGAAATTATCAATCAATCCTAAATATTTAATCCAATTTAATTTCAAATTTGGTGGTTGTTCATTAATGATCCCAAATTCAGACATTGAATTATGTGATGGATCAATAAGGAATTGTTTCCCCTTTTGTTCTTCCACAGTTGAATCATCAATTTTAACAACTTTAAACCAAACGACAGAGTCTGGATTTCCTAATGGGATTGAAATTTCTGGGTTATTACCAGAATTTAAAGTTTTGGCAAGGATTGAATCAAATGTGATTGGGATTAAATCATTCAACGATACGATTCTTTGTTTTATTTCGAAATATGTTTTCAAATTGGAGAGAAATACCAGTTCGTTGGATTTGGATAATGATTGTGGTGATGCAACTCTAGCTATTGTCAAAGATGATGCGATTGGGATCGTTGATAAGTTTTGTCTCTTGGTTGGCTTTTGAATCTTAATTAATGATGGTGATCCATTGTTTAGTAAGAATACAGGTGATAAGTGGATTGTGTTTGTTTCATAGTTGTTTGGTTCGATGAATGATAAGACTTTTATCAATTTTATTGTTTCATTGATAAGAACCTCGACGTAATCACCACTATGAATTCCAATCTTGGACAAGTCAGAAGTTCTTAAATATGCAAGGTTTTCGTTATCATCGTTATCATTTGCTTGTGGAATTGAATAAATGAATTGACTCGTCAATGGTTTGATCTTGAATTCCAACTCTGTTGGGGTATTAGTCATTAAATAGCTTGAAAAATCAATCTCATTATCCAAATATGCATGCTCATAATCCCCATCCAGATTCTTATCATTATCATCTTTTATCAAGGTTATCACTGATTCTTTTGTCAATATGCCTTGATCCACCGGTTCACAAAGTAAAACTTTCCCCAATGATTTCAAATTCGCACCTTCATGAATGAGCTTCAAACCCAGTTGGTCCGTCAAGACGTTGTAAAGCTCAACACCAGAATAATTCTTCAACAATATGTACAATTCTTCAGGGAAGGATATGATGGCTTTGGATATTGGGATTGGATCCGTTTTGCGAATGAATGCCTTGTCGATAGTAACCTCCGAGATGTCTTGAAAACGGGAAGTGTCATTGACAATCACTTTATTTGAACCCGGGATGATGTTCTTGGACACACTGTAAGTGATGAATCTATTAAATAGGTCAGAACCAATGAATTTAACAGAAACGTATTGATCAGTATTTGGAGTGAGTGATAAACTGCGTCTGATGTCCATTGAGAGCGATACTGAAGCTCCTGCCGAGGGATCCTGTGTGAACTCGACGGGATTGACGAACGGGCTCCTTGGGCCAGCTAGAGGCGAATCGACCGTCATCTTTAGTGGGCAATAGGCGGAGTATTGATGGTTGAAGAAGTTGAAGATATAACAAAGGAACGAAAAATATGGAGAAGGTTGATATGTGGTGTGTGGGTGTTGTGGGGCCTCGGTACAAATGTTTAGATTTTATAGTGATTATCAGAGATGGGAGACAATAGAGAGAGAAAAGAGAGGCTTTGAGCTCTTTGTCAGTTATAATCTTAGAAGACGGTATATTCTAGAAATTTTTTTTGATTCTTTGTGATATTGTATCAGCAACAAGTGCCCTATTTCGTGAATTTAAGCCAAGGCCCTCTCATAATAATTCACAATAACTCTGTAAATCTTTTACGCCCAAAACGTCAACATCCAAATAAATCAACAAACAAATCACAATGGGAGCCTTTGGAGTTCAAGTGTTCGACGAGGACATGGCATGCGATGCCATCGCTTACGCTGCGAATCACATGTCAGCTAACCCGTTCCCTGAGATGTTAGAGACTTTAAACACTGTATTGGATAGCGAATACCTCGAAATCGATGAAGTTGCACCAGTGTTGGTGTACGCATACCTGCTGATAGCATTAAAAGATAAGAAAAAGATCGATGAGATGTCGGATTTGGAGCTGGGTGTGCCGTACCGTGAATATGTGGACAAGTTTGTAGAGAAGTATGCTGATGAATGGGCTAAATTTGATCAAAAGGAAGAATTAGTTGAGTTGAACAAAAAATGCTTTGAAGTTGTGTTGGATGAAACAAGGTCAGAATCAAGAGAATTATGGGGCGAGACTGATTTGTTAGATGATTGGATTAATGTCGTTGTGGGTCTAAGAGAAAAACTAAAGTGATAATAGTTGAGCATTAATATTAAATTTTCAATATACATTAGTACTAACGTCCAAACAATCCAAAGAAACCTTTCTTCTTTTGTCCTTCTTCATCAATGTCTTCGTTCGCAGCAGGAGTGGAAGTGTTCACGATAGGAGCAGTAGAAGCAGCATTAGAAACAGGTTGTTTGTCGATTTGATCTTTGGTGTATGAAACATAGTTGAAAGCCACGTCAAACAAGACAGGTTTCACAGGGATTGGCTCAATTTCCAATCCCACAATCTTGTTAAAATCATTATGGAATTTGTTAACATCTTCAGCAACTGTCTTGTTTTTGGATATTGATGATTCAAAGTGTGATAAAACATGAGAATTTTTTTTCAATGAATCAATTTGATTGATTAGTTGTCCTAATTTATCATTTGTTATGAAATTTCCTAATTCAATAGTGAAATTAACATCTTTCAAAGATTCTAATGCTGTGCTTGATAATAATAATGATTTAGCATATTGTTTGATGTTGAAGAAATGTGAACTTATCAAGTTTAATTTCAAACCTTGGTAATAGTTGGCTAAATTGTTGATGTTAGTGTATAATTCATCATCTGAATAAACACCAGGCAATTCTAAAATCTCTTGGATCGTAGATTTGATTGAATCCAAGATTCTTAATGATTCTTTTTTATTCTTAGAAAGAAGAGAATCATCTCTTGTTATTCTAGTGATTAAAGAATTATACTTGATGTAAGCCAATAAGATTTGATCATCTTGTTCATCATCGTCTTGGATTGTTCTTGCGATATAAGATGTATGATTCTCTAGTGTTTGTTGCCATAGGAGGATAGCATTGTCACAATTTTCAAAACTATCAAGATTAATGGTGATGACTTTTGATAATAATTTTGAAGTTGTTTCATCATTGACTTTAGCTTGGTATGATCTCCAATCGATTTGTTTAATCAACTCTGATTTTAGAGTTGGTTTCAAGAAATCAGGATCCTCGGATTCAATTATTTGATAAATTGGATGTGTGGAAAGTTCTTTTTCATTAACTATTTTCTTTGAATATTCAGTTAAGTCAATAGTTGAATTTTTAGAATCTCTATAAATCGCCAATTTGAAAGATTCATCAATGGTTTCTTCAATAATATCCTTATATAATAAATTAGAAGAATGGTTTTTATCTTCAAGGAATTGTAAAGCGACTCTTGCAATTGAATAACTATTAATTGCATTTTTCCATTTCTTAACAATAATGGAATAATAAGCGACAATCAACTCTTTATAAATCAACAACTCTAATTTCTTAACAAGTAGTTGTAATTCGCCTTCTGATTTTTCATCCTGTGATACGGAAATCAAGTTATTAATTGTTCCGATTGCCGATTTTAATCTTGTTTTTAATAATGTTTCTTTAGATTTTGAACCATTAGAATTCAAATCAATCAATGATTTCAACTCCAAAGCGTACAAATAATCTCTTTCCGCATCAAGAAATTGCAACAGATAATATTTCCCATCGGAAGCGTATAATTCCTTAGTGATCTCTAATGGTTTGTAATTCTTGGTGGATTTGACTTGAATGTTAAGATATCTCTTTAATCTTTGGATCCTTCTCGTCACTTTGACACGTTGTTTTCTGAAATCATCGGCACTCTGCAAGAACGCAGAGTTTCTGTCCCCAAACGACAGTTGTAAAGAACTCTCACTGCTCATCTCTGTCTTCTCTTTGCAGTAAAAACTCCACTATTTTATCCCAACCTTCACTAAAAATTGTCCAACTTTTTTGTTCAGTTTCGAATGGTTGAAAAAAAAAGACCCTCGAAAATTGCCAATTCCGGCAGTGTAAACAAACCACCATCAACCATTGATAACCATCACTACTTTGTCAATATCTGATAGAACCAAGAAGTAATAGAACCATTAGAATCAGGTGGGATGAGGAAACACATTCTCACACTCGTGGTGTGTGTGTCGGGGATCTACGCGTCATTCCTGACATGGGGTGTCCTCCAGGAACAAATGGCATCTCAAAAATTTGGACCTCATGGTGAACATTTCAAAGCACCATTCTTCATTAATCTATTACAAAACCTGGCTGGGTTTGTTGTTGGATGGTTGTATGTGAAGTTTGAGGAGTGGCAGTCGGGCTCTACTGCTGGTGAGGGTACTGGTAGGGAAGATAGTGTTAACCTGTTCAGTTGGGAAGTCTTGAAACCAATCACCATAGTTGCATTAACACAGTCTATTTCATCACCAGTTGGACTTTCATCATTGGAACATGTGGATTACTTATTATACCAACTGGCCAAGAGTTGTAAATTGATTCCTGTAATGATCATTCATGTTGGTGTCTATAAAAAAAGTTTCCCATTTTATAAATATGCCGTTGCTGGGGTCGTTACCGTTGGTGTCGTACTGTTTCAACTAAACGGCAAGAAGAAACAGAAACATGGTGGTAGTGTTGGTTTGAGTGCAGGTGCGGGTGAGGATGATGAAGATTCGGGATATTTTATCGTGGGGCTGATATACCTTTTGTCTTCATTGTTACTGGATGGTGTGACGAATGCAACGCAGGATATCTTGTTCAAAGAGAATAAGAAGTTGAAAGGTGCGCATTTGATGGCTGGATTAAACTTTGTTTCGTTTTTATTGACATTAGGGTATTGTTTCATATCGGGTCAACTAAGTTATTCGATTGATTTCATTGGGAAATATCCAGTTATATTGAAAGAAATTTCATTATATGCAATCACGGGTGCCATTGGTCAAATTTTCATCTTTGTCACATTGGCTAAGTTTGGTTCGCTGATATTGATCATGGTTACAGTCACTAGAAAAATGATCTCTATGTTGATCAGTGTGTTCGTTTTCGGCCATGAGTTGACCCGTGGACAATGGGTTGCATTAGGGTTGGTGTTTGGAGGAATTGGGTACGAAGCGACCGTTAAATTACAAGAGAGTGATAGTAATAAGAAGAAGCTTAAAGAGAATTAGATTTTCATAGAAACTAGGGTGGATTAGAGAACTAGATTGTGGCTAAGAATTTTGAAGTTGCTGATAACAATTGCTCAACTGCACCATCTTCACTACCACGACCAACATCATGAGTTGCACCTTTGACAACCACACCGTTAAAATATTTTGAATTTGTAAACTTTGACCATCTTTGCAATATCTCATCTTTATTAACATTTTTAAGCATGAATTGATCAGAACCAGAAATCATAAACAATGAAGGTGTCGATATTTGTCGAAATGTGTTTTGAAGTTTCTCATCACTTAGATCTGTTGAGAAATAATCATCATCGCCATCAACATCAGCTAATGAAAGCCATCTATATGCATTAATAGGAGCATCAAAGAATACATCAGAGAATTTCTTACTCAACATCTCTAATGGATTCTTATTGTAGATTTCCCTAACTTCATCGTTCAATTTTTTCAACAAGTGTGGATTACCCAACAACTTCTCCACAGCTTGACGATCAGAAACCGGTGCCTGTAATATAATCGCATCAACTTGTTCCTTCTTCTTCAAAACGTAATGGAAGGAGTCCTGACAACCAGTAGAATGTCCAAACAACACAACTTTCTCAACACTCAACTCTGACTTCAAATACTTCACAAACCTCTCCAATTCGTCCACATCCTGATCTAGCGATGATACACCCCACCCGTTGCCACTGCTTGACAGATCCACTTGAAACACTCGCCAGTCCACTAGAGCCTCACTCAACTGTGGGACGTATGGCACTGAGAGGTACTTGTTCCCCAGGCCTCCAATGAACACGATTGCCCGGGTGGAGTTCTTGGAGCCGAACTCGAACGCTGTGAGATTGTACCCGAAATTGTGGAGGGTTCCTTTGCTCATTGTGATTATTTTAATTTATGAGGGTATTTAGTTAATAGTGATAGTAATGGTAATAAAGTAAAGAACATTAACAATATCAAGATTAAAAAGATCTAATGCTCAGGCGATACGAGTCCTTCTGTTGCCGGCTGTTGTCGGTGTTCCCAAAGGTCCTCACGTCGGGACTCTACCTCTATGGTCTCTACGCGTTCGGTATTGTGACTCTCGAGCTGATTGGTGGTGTTGGTGGGTTCCTCTTGTTTGTGACCGGTGCTGTGATAGCGATGGATGCCATGTATACGTACTTCCAGGTGGTGATCCTCGGGCCAGGGTCTCCACTGGATTTCCCCGAGCTAGTGAGAAGGGTTGGTGACCCTGAGAATGACCCTGAGAGGGACCTGGAGAGCGGCCAGGGAGACACACCTCCAGCCT
Source organism: Gotozyma siamensis (assembly GCA_030579035.1). Classification (NCBI taxonomy): domain Eukaryota; kingdom Fungi; phylum Ascomycota; class Saccharomycetes; order Phaffomycetales; family Phaffomycetaceae; genus Gotozyma; species Gotozyma siamensis. The sequence goes on from JAKTZZ010000025.1 coordinate 136,243, forward strand.
ACTTGGTAGAGCATAGTGTCCAGGTGAAGAGCAACGGCCACTTCAGGGCCTGCTCCAAGTGCTGTGTGTGGAAGCCGGACAGAACGCACCACTGCTCAACATGTAATAGGTGCCATCTCAAGATGGACCACCACTGTCCCTGGTTCGCCTCCTGCATCGGCTTCAAGAACCACAAGTTCTTCATCCAGTTCCTACTCAAGACGGTGGTATTCACTCTGTTGGCACTAGTCGTTTCCGGCTCCAAAGTGTACCAGTTCTTCCACCAAAAGTCATACAACGACGACTTCCTCAACTTGCACCTGCTCTTCCTCGCATTGCTGTCCGTTTGTATGTTTGTGGCAGTCGGTGTCTTCACCATGATGTGTCTCTACTTCCTACTAAACAACCTCACCACAATAGAGTACTACGAGTACTCCCGTTACAGAAACAACCTCGACATCATCAATGACAGCTACTACCGGTACTCCTCGCAGCCGAGTGCCGACTCCTGGGGGAACATCTACGACTTGGGCCACAAGAGAAACTGGTGTGTCGTTATGGGCTCTGGTTGGAAAGAGTGGCTACTACCAATAGTCAATCAACCGGTCTACAATGATTTCTACCTAAACAACGGGCTCTCGTTTGAAAGCAACCCGGAACTCTACAAGAAGCTCAAGAGCAACTCAGACCTCCAGAACAGGCTACTCCATGAACTCGGTGCTATCTAGTATTTGTTGTAATAGTGTAGGTCGTATAAGTAATAGCATGAAAATTGACAATAATTAGTACTTGATAATAGTGTATTGATAAACACGAAATGCTGCCCATAATCATCGGAGTAGCTGCCACAGCTGCAGCCATAACGGTATGTCCCCTCACTTCTAGGCTACGCAGAAGCCCTCAGAATACTAACACCATCGTCAGGCCAAATCCTTCCTCACGGCCATGTCCAAATACAAGCGACTCTCTAGGGTACGAATCGCTGAACTCAACGGGATCAAAGTCCAGCATCTCGACCGTAATGAGATGAAGGTGGACCCACGTTTACGAACACAGTTTCTGCGATACCCAGGTGGGTTTGCACCTTCGATGACTGAGGGTGAAGCATTGGAGATATTAGACATCAAGAGTGATGAGATCATGGGATTGACTAAAGATTTACTCAAGAAGAAACATCGGAAGTGTATGATTGCAAACCATCCAGATAAAGGCGGGAGCGCATACCTTAGCATGAAGATCAACGAGGCAAAGGACGTGTTGGAGAAAAGTTACATGTTCAAAAGATAATCTCTTTGTTTTGCCATTATTATAGAACATCTATTTACTATTTTGCATCAATAACAAACACCTATTTAATCAACTCTGGATCCAAATCTTTGTTCACCACAGCTTCTGCCACAGCTGCAAGATCTTCTTCGTTGTAGAAATCTTCATCACCATTTTTATCAATCCGTTCTTTAGCATTTTTTAAAACCCATTCATCTCTATATTTAAAATCATACAATGACAATCCCATCATTGAATCCATAGCTGCTCTCTTCAACTCACGAATCCATATCTCATGCTTACTAACATCCGGTAACACAAGCCATTGTTCAGAAGCAGTATGTAATTTTTGCATAGTTTCAACGTACATTTTGGCATTTTCTTCTTCATTGGGTAAGAACTTCTCATTCAAGACATCACACAACAACCTATAGGTCTCTAATGTTGGGGGATCATTTGGCCACTGTTCTGGTGTTAAGAAATAAAACACTAATCTTGGGAAACTAGGATCATTTTCTAATTCAGGACGACCTAACTTCTCATAAAACAATCTCAAGTATTGTTTCTTTGCCCTTAGTAGTTTATCCCTACCCCGCCTTTGTACTCTAGTTCGATCTTTAACTTCAACTTTGTCGTAATATCGCTTAGACCTAGCTTTTCTGCGTTCTTTAATTTTTTCTAAATCACCTCTTCTCTTCACATCAGATCTCATTTTTTCAATCAACTCTAATGGATGAAGCTTAGTTCCTTTTTTCAAATCAAGATGACGACCCATGGATCCAGGATGTGAGAACGTCTTTTGACAAAAGGGACACATCTTTTTAGGATCAACACCTTCAGGCAAGGCAGGAATCCCTGGTATGTCACCGTATGGATTCATCATATCTCCATCACTGACACTTACACTCACACTCACATCATATACATCTCCTTGTCCTGTCTGTTGATCTCCCTGTAAGGCATGTCGTATGATGTTTCCCTTCTCTGACTGATGATGAATCCCTTCTCTTTCTTCTTCTTCTTGTTGTCCAATCTCAGGATCAATCTCAAATGTCTCCTGTTCCACACCGGAATTACCTATACTAACATCAACTGTCCCACCGACAGGATGATCATGGTCATTTATGTGCCCAGTACTTGACAAATGGGCTGCATTCCTCTCTGGTCGCAGATGAGACTGATCATCATCATCTATCTCTTGTTCCAAAAGATCAAGATTTTGGATATATTTGTTCATATTGGAGTCATTATCCAACTGATGCTGTTGCTGTTGCTGCATAGGAATGGACATGGACATGGGCGTCTCCTGCTTCCGCATTTCGGTGGGGCCTCTTTTGTGGTTTACAGTAGTGAGCTTTGTTGTTAGGTGATGAGTTAATGTATGTAAACAGTAAACAAAAAATATTATATAAGCGTTTACTGTTTCCAGTAGGGGGGAAAATGTTGATGGTATGAACACTAACAGGATGCTGCTGTCTACAAGACAGTTGAATTTGATAATACCATGCTAGTAAATAGTGATCACTAGTGATCAGTGAGTACTAAATAGACCGTAGTGTCTGTTAAAGTAACATGCAAATGTTTTTTCGCTATTGTGGCAGAACAGTAAGTGTGAGAGACGCCAAAATAGTTTTCTGTGTTCCCGTAACGTCTATATCAACTTAATCAAGACTGATCAGTTTCTTCCAGCTCAAGTGTATATAATCAATAATATCATAAATACTATAATATTATTATTTTTATTATATTTAATTATTTTTACATTAGATCACCCGTGGAATAATTAGCTGACTATTACTAGAGCTGTTGCAATAATAAATGTTATATAATTATATATATTGAAAAAAATATTCATGAAGAGACAGCTAGCTAGGTGGAACAAATATTGTTATTTCTCTTTCTTAACATATGATTGTTAATTGTATAACAGGCACTGACTAACTTACAACAGATTTCTTAAGAAATATAGAATCGTTAATATAATCATTACACACAGACCTTGCCTCTCCATTTAGCGTCTTATCCCTCACAAAATATGAAGTTACTCTGCACGCTGGAATGCTTGAACCATACGGTTCACCATGTCTCCAAAATCGACAACAACTATATTGTCTTCTTGATGTCCGAAAATATCATTATTTCTAACACCTACATCATCCCTGACTCCTTCCCTAACTGGAACTCCATCAAATGCCATATTTTGAACAAGTTGGGCATCATCTGCACGAATTTCCAACTGTCTTTCTTCTGGTACATCAAGGTTTTCATTCTCTTGAGCTTGTGGTTCATCTGCAACCCCTCTGAGATATCTGATCAGTTGTGGTATGAGATCGGGATTTTGGATGTTCTGTGCAACAGAAATTGTTGGCTCTTGAGTAGGCATCGTTTCAAATCCATCAAATGAAGAATCAAGTATACTGATATTTTTATATTGTTGACATCTTTTCCAAGTCATTGCCAAATTCGCTAAATCTTTCAACAGAACAGCAATACAACAACCAATTAGATTCAAGAGATATGTTTGATCATCCGGGGTATTAATGAGGGAACTAGTCAAAGATAACAACTGTGGTGATTTGTGAAGGAGTTTACCAATCAAACCTCCTGCTATTGGCCACAATGATGTCGTTAAGAAGGTTAGAAACACAGATTTATCTTGTAGCATTAAAGAATAGTCGTTTTTGAAACATTGGTCCCATTCTCTTTTATTTCTCTTGTTTAATAACACCTTAGCCTCTTTTGAGTAATTTGGGAAAAAATATAACTTTAGCTTTTGTAACCAATTCAATTTCAATTTCTCATTCTTTAACAATCTTTCATTTTCTAAATCTGCAAACTGCTGATTTTCTGCATCAATCGCCTCCATTTCGTCAATTGGGAATTTATTTCCTAAGAAACAGGTATTAATCTCTCTTAATAATCGATAATGCAATCTATTGAAAGTCAATTTGAAAATAAATTGATAAGACTGGAACAAAGGTTCAGCAAGAAGTAAGAAATTTCTTGGATCATTAGAATCAAATTTTAACAAATTATCAAAAAATGAAACCGGATAAAGGTTTCTAATCATTGATGATAATAGAGAATTAGATCTCATTGATAATAAGAACATTGGAAATCCAGCAATCAACCCCAAATGTTTGAAACCAACTTTATTTTTGGAGAGCGCATTCTCCAAATTCCGTTCATTAATGCCCAACAACTTCATAACGACACTAATTGGTGCCAATCTCTTAACCATCTTGAACCCCAACGAGGCTAAAACGCTAAACATTGAAACAACAACAGAACCAACCGTCACCGATCCAACAGTACTCCATAGCAGCCACATTGCTGATTTCTTTCCAAACACTGTCACTAAGGTAGTGAACCTTAACAATGAAGAAGGTTTACTAGTGATCTTATACAACGTTTGACATTGTGGACATTTTAAAGAATCATTGATGTATACTTTAACCCCATTAACAGGTCTTAAATTGACAACATGATACCCATTGTTGTCCCTTTCGATGAATTGTGGGTTATTTGTTTGATGTAAAACAAAATCGCCTTCTTGAGAAGCTTTGAGTGCAATGTTTGCTGTCCAGTCAAGAAGGCACTTCTGATGAGCCCGAAGGGAGCAGCCACAAGGCGAAATGAGTTTGCGGGAATCAGTTGGGCTCGTAAGTGGTGGAAGGTCACTGTCGGAGCCGAGACAGATCCAACAGCGTTCGTCAGCCATTGAGCGTTAATTTTTTTGTGTCCTTTGATTAAGGATGTTTTTTTTTTTGTTTCTTTCTTTGTTTGTTTCTTTGTTTGTTTTTCTACTATCTATTTTGAAGATGTGATGCTATTTTGAATCCTCTTTCACGACATTTTCAGGACTGCTGAAGAGTTACGAGAGGGAAGCGGTGTCCATTTTAAGAAGCTCGCTAAGGATTTGTTGCCTGTTGAACTTTTTTCAATCTTGGCTAATTAGATGAACTACGACTCACAAACTTGGGCATTATCGTTATTTCTCTATGTAACATTAATAGACAAAATAAAGCTATATATTCGTAGCAAATGAAGACGATTTGATCATCTGTATCTATGTTGTTGGTATTGTGCCTGCCGCTGCTGTTGTTGTGGAAACATGTCCGGTGGGCCATAGAAGTAATCTTGTCTCCGACCATTATATGAACCACCACGGTAGTAGTCATTAGACTGCTGCTGTTGCTGTTGCTGTTGTTGCATTGCACCTGGTGGCATTGGTGGTTGTCTTTGTAATGGGATCGATGGGCCCCGTTGTTGTGGCATTGGAGGCATAGGAATGTTTGGAGCTAATGGCATGTGTTGCAATTGGTTCATTTGTGGAGATTGTGCGTCCAATTGTGGTGTTTGAAATGGAATAGGTGATTGTAGCAAGTGTGGAGATGGTTGATGTGGAACTAAAGCTGTGTTGTAACCGTTATGGCTGGAATGGTCAGAGCCATGAAATACTTCTGATCTACGATCATCACCGTCTCCGTAGTACATGTCTTCATATTCTTCTCCGTACTCTTGTTGCTGGTGATGCGCCATTCCCTTGGTCTCGAGTTGAGCTAGTTTCTTCTCCAAACCAGAAATCTTAGTTTGTAACTCATCAATTTGGCCAATGTATTTACTTGCGTAAAGCTTAGACATTGACACTTTGATGCTGTGAAATAGTTTAGGGTAAGATGCTTCTAATTCTTGATAGGTGAGAGCCCGTTCACGTTGTGGGTTGCCAGTTGATTGAATGCCCCTTTTAGCAATTTCAAGCTCATCTTCTTTCAGTTTCAACTGTTCTTTCAACAATACATTCTCTTTCTCTGATTTTTTTAAAGCCTCCTCAATCTTATTAACTCTTCCCTTTTGTTCTTCTTCAATCTCGTGTTTAACAGTTGGTCTCAACTCTTCTATTTTGGCTTCATAATCAGCTTTCAAACTTTCGATTCTTTCAACATAATTGATAGAAAGAAATGGTTCTTTCAGAATATTGCCACCAACATCGTTGATCTCTTTCAACAATTTATTTGTGAGCGCCTTAGCGGTACTCAACAATCTCGCCTTCAACTCACTTATCTTGAAAGTCTTCTTCAGAGCTGCTTGAAATTCACTGACCGTATTAAACTGTTCCATCTCTTTGGTCAAAACTTCTTCATAAAATTTCAAATGGGTGTTGTACTGTTGAAATTCAGCAAACTTATCAAAAGCATTTAGTTTAAATTGTACCGTATCCAAAATATCATTCAATGTAGCCTGACTTGGTTGTTCATCGTAAGCGATTAGTAGACATGATAAGTATGCGGCGTCTTCTGGATATTCTTCAAAAAAGGATGTCCGACTTGAGTCTGGAATTGATTCATCATGCGTGTTGATCTGAAAGAATTCTGAGAATCCATCGAATAAACAAAAAGACACGTTACGAAGATCCTGTATGTATTCCTCTTTAAACCCTCTTGCAAAAGTCAACAATTGAACCAAATTAGCAAGGATTCTCGTTATGGATTGTTTCAAACTTTCATTTTTTCCAACAGGTACCAACTCATGCTCATATATGAAATAATTAGTTGGCTTCAAATAGGACAAGAAGGCCTGAAAATAAATAAGGTTAAAATCGAATTCAGACTCAACAGAGACTAATAGATCTAAGTCCTCTATCTTATAGTCTTCATCATCCATCTTGTAACTCCCTCGATTGTGATTCTCCATCGTTTGGTCTTCATGGGGCTCATCAAAGTCAGGCAAGTTTTCTTTATTTTCTTCTTCTTTTTGCTTGATCCCACCATCAGGCGGTATGAACTTCAATGGAGTACCTATCAGGAACTTTGTCAGGTAATACGACACCCTCATGAAATCATCCATCTTGTTATCGATCATCTCGTAATACGTCTTATTCGTCTGGAAGTGGTCGAGGTATTTGGGGTTCTTGTTCAAGTCATGGTTCCCCAGCTGAATACGCTTCAACAGAAGCATCACTTGGCTCTCCATCTTGCCTCAGTGCCTCGCTGCTCATCTCATACAAGACTCTCATTGAAGTTCATTCAAAAGGAAAACAGAGAGGGAAGGAAGCCAGCGCTTCAAACAGATTTTCGAATTATCAGATATTATGACGGTTTGTGAGAAGAGATTGGGTAGTATTGAGTATCTCATTTATTTTTTTACCTCTCTTTCCCTCAGTGATTGCTAGCGGCATCGAACTTTGCGTGGCTTAGAGACAACATTGCCTTGACTGGATGGCAAAATACGTGCATTTTTATATTTGAATATTTACAGATATGACTATAGCTTTTCATGAAAATTCTACGTTTGCTGCTCTGCTGCATTCTACTGAAAAGTATGACGACTCTGTCAGGACTAATAATCATTTTGAGATGTGCTCTGTTTCATGTAAAAGATAGTACGCTCACGATCTCCACTCAAGATAGAAATGGCCAATTCGTGGATATTTCCGTGAGTTGGCAACGGTCTTACCGATGTCGATCTTCCACCACTAAGTTCTAATCTATCATATAGACTGCCAGAAGGTATTGGGTTGTTACCAAGACGAAATTAATATGGGGAACACTATTCGTCTATGTACAACTCAAAGAGCAATTCAAGACAGAAACACATTCATGTCAAGATTCACGCGTGTAGGAAACAATAGAGATGGTGGGATGCTTCTAGCAAAGACGTCGATCTATCAACACACTTGTAGTCTAAAATGCTTCTTTGTGGATGATCAGGCCATAACCGAGATTAATGGCAGGTCTGCCGGTAGATGTTAGTTTTAGTAAGGTCCTTATTGAAAATTAATGAGCCTAAAACGACTAGATGCACCAAAGACGGATTTAACAAACAAGACTTTGTGGATTGTAGCTCAGTACGTATAGAAATACCTTACCTATGGAGACTGGCCAAATAATCAAAGCGTGGTTCCAAATTTTCCTTCTTTACTCACATTTGTTTACTTTTTGCCTAGTTGGGAAAATTGTCAACAAAAAAAGGCTGAGAAATTCCAGTGAAACAACAGAAACAACAGAAACAAAAACAAAAACAAGAACTCCAAAACTTCATTCAAAAGGGCGACTCAAACATACCAGTAACTAACGGGGAGGATCATGTCCACGCCTAAGCACATCGCCTCAAGGTATCTGGAGACTCTATCCCAGGAGGACACGAAGGGTCCGTTGAGACCACTCGCTTTAAACCAACCAATCCAGATTACGCCATCTAAGCTCAACCGCGAATACTCCACCAGGGCAAGCCAGTTCGAAGCAGCTACTCCACCAAGAAAAGTTGTTCTCAGCCATAACACACCACTGGCGCCAGTTGACACAACCAACATTGAAAGATCGATTGCCGGTTTGGAGCTGGACAGCCCATCTCCTTTAAAAAGAACGTCCAAACCGAAGACATTAATGAAAGATGTTGTCCCACCTAAATTCAGCCTCGACAAGAATCGGAAGGGATATCAATACCTATGTAGGGTCGGTGAAGCTAAAGAATGGATCGAAGCGATCATCAATGAAGAGCTCCCATCAATTGTTGAATTATCTAATGATTCATTGAGAGATGGTGTCATATTAGCCAAGCTTACCAAGTTCGTGAAACCTGAGTTTGTAAAAAGAATAATTCCATCTGGATCCAAATTACAGTTCAAACACACCGAGAATATCAATTTGTTTTTCCAACTGTTGGATTTCGTCAAGATGCCGGATTTGTTCAGATTTGAATTGACTGACTTATATGATAAGAAAAACATTCCGAAAGTCATCTTTTGTATCCATGCTCTGAGTTTTATGCTTACACAAAGTTCAGTAACTGCTACGATGAGAGATTTGAGTGGTGCGTTAGATTTTACTGACCAAGAAATTAAGAAGGCTGAACAAGCATTGGTTGGAATAAGTTTACCTAATTTTGAATCCATGCATAAGCAATTCAACAGAGAGATCCCATCTGTTACTCCATCTTCAATCTCATCCAAGGTTTCTGCTATGCCAAGACCATTACCCCCATCCCCTTCACATACACAAGCTAGAGATTCCCCACCCCTGTCTGAAGCAAAACATCACTTCGAAGTTAACCACCCAGAACCAACTAAGTTCAATTATACCCCAGATTATGAAAATTTTGGAGACGTTTTAGTTCAAAGATATAACTCATCACCTTCAAAGAAGAAGACACTTACTCAATCTGAATATTTGAAGAACATAATTAGATTTCAATCGATCGCTAGAGGTTCAATATTCCGTTACTCTATGTTTGTTGACCGTATTATGTTGAAGTCAATGAGTGATGAGATCGTCCAACTACAGGCCATTGCAAGAAGATCATTAATCACCAACAAGTTCAGATTGAAATCATCAACAATTCAAGACTTTGAATCGGATTTGATTCAATTTCAATCTATAATCAGAGCAAGAAAACAAAGATCAAATATCAAAGAGATTGATTCATCCCAACCACATGATAAGATTCAGGACTTGCAAAAGATGTCTCGTGGGTCACTTGTCAGAAGACAGATCAACGAAATAGACCGTCAATTGATCAGATATGATCATAAACTAGTCAAACTTCAAAGTAAGATCAGAACGGTCTTAGTTTCGTCGCGTTTAGAGAAATCAAGTAAAGCTGAAGAGCCAATCACCAAATTTCAATCACAAGTGAGAAGGATTTTGTTTAACAGAAAAATCAAGAAGTCAGTGATGGAAGCTCATTCTTCAGAAGATTCGATCAAGATTTTACAATCTGTTATTCGTGGTTGCCAAACAAGATCTATGGTCAACGAAAAGAAGCGTTCTGTTGATGGTGAGATTGAAAATATCACAGAGTTACAAACTATTGCTCGTGGTGGCTTTACCCGTTTACGATTGTGTAAAGCACTTGATGTGATTGATTTTGAAGAACTAAAGATCACTCAATTAGTTGCTATCTTTAAAGGCAGAAGACTACGAAACAAAATTCAGTATCAGAAGCTTCTCTTACAGAGGTACACGCCATCAGTGATTAATGTCCAATCTCATATTCGTGGTGTTCTTTCAAGATTTGACTATGATCTGTTCCTAGATAGTCTAGATTACTTCTCCCTTGAGACTACTAGTTTACAAGCTTCTATTCGTGGATATCTATACAGACAATCTAAGAGAGAAGTAATGAAGTACTATGAGGCCCACCTTCCAGCAATTATCAAGATTCAAAGTTTCATCAGAGGAAAATACTTGGGAAGTGCATATAAATCCTTGATTTCTATGCCTAATCCACCATTATCAGTGATCAAGAGATTTGCATACTTGTTGAATGACAGTGATGTTGATTTTGAGGAAGAAGTCCAATTGACAAGAATAAAGAACTCTATCAATGAAAAGACAAGTTCGAATGAGTTGTTAGAGAAACATATAAGTCAATTGGATTTGAAGATCGCATTGTTACAGAAGAATAAGATCTCATTAGATGAGTTGCTTATCCAAAAGAATCAAAACTATGACAATGATCATCGCCATCAGTCAACAATTGACGTTTCATCTTTGAACAGAAGAGCCAAAACAAAGATAGAATCTTATGAGAAGTTGTTCTTCTTATTACAAACCCAGCCAAATTACCTCACTAATCTAATTTTAAGAGATCATCGTGGTGTTGACATTGCATTCAAAATCTTTGAAAATTTAAAGATCAAAGAATTGCCAACTAGAGAAGAATATTTGTTCATTAGACTTATTGAGAACACATTACAAGACTCGATAATCAAATCTCAATCTGTCGATGACTTGCAGAAACATACCAATCTTGGATGGCAACGCTTGTTGAAAAGTTTCAACGATACTCAAGGCAAAGTGTTAGCAGGATTGTTTGGTTCCATGATGGAAACAATAATAAGTGATTCTGTCCTCTCATTTGAAAGTGACCCTGTCACGATCTACAAACATGTTCACAACACACCTAAGATCATGCCTGTTGATAAAGCAATTGAAGACGTTGAAACCAAAGCTGCCTTCATTTCCAACTTACAACAGTTGAGAGAATATGGGTCTGAAATATATCGTATCATTAATAATAATGTTGATAAGATTCCTATTCATATGAAAGTTTTGGCAAATGCAGCATACAGATCATCAATAAAGAAATTTCCATATAACTTGGAACAAGAACATCTAGCCAATTCAGGATTTGTTTTGATTAATGAATTTTTTGGTACGATTTTTGAACATCCTGAACTTCTACCAAATATTGGTATTATTGATAAATCTGAAAATTATCAAGACAATGTTAACAAACTTTTGAAAGTATTGAAACAGTTGTTTTTGATGAAACCATTTGGATCAGATGATGTGTATTTGAAGCCGTTAAACAAGTTCATAACTTCTTCCGTTGATGGTGTTCGTTCTTTGATCAAAAGTATAATTGATGTCGGTGAGATTGATGCTGTATACAACATGTCTGTCTATGATGATATGATAGCTCACAACAGACCAAAGTTAACTTTAAGAATAAGTGATATGGTTTCAATTGAGAAGGTGTTGAAAGATCAACTCAACTCAATCGCACCACTGGAAGAAGATACTTTAAGAGAAATTATGGTTGATCTTCAATCAAACAATGGATCAGATATTTCTAAACTACATGGTTATTACACTTTGAGCTTGAATCCATCAAGTTATAAATCAAGTCCTGGAGATACTAGAATTAAAGCTTTGTTCATGCAAGCAAAGAGATGTGTTTTATATTTAATTCAAGTTCAAGATGATCAAGATGATTTCTATGAGTTGTTGAAGTCAAAGATTGATCCAATTCATGAAATTAAATTCAAACAGATCATCAATGCCGAAAATAGAAACATTGAAAAGAATCATGTGAATGAGTATGTAAACGATGGACAAGGGTTTTTAGGAGATTTAAACAAAATTACATATCACAAATTGAAACAGTTGACATTGGAAAGAATTTTGGAGTTGGAATCAATGAATAGAGTTTCAAGAAATGATTCATTTCAAATTTTATTGAATGAAATTGCTCATGATATAAGAACAAAACATGATCAGAGACTCTCTAGAAAGAAACAGTTGCAAATTGCTGAAAACACCCTGATCAGGTTGGGTGAGAAACATAAGTTTCTTGAACATCAACTGTACGCATACAACACCCATATTGATAAATCCATGGAAGAATTACAATCAAAACCAACCAAATCTAAGAGAATCTTACCATTCACCAAACAGTTCTTCTATGAGCGTGAGTTGAAAAAATCAGGCAATGTTCCTAAATTCGGTGCATTCAAGTACTCATCCAAGAGACTTTACGAGAAAGGTATTTTGATCTCAATTCGTGGTTTAAATCAAGAAGATGCCAGTTTGAACTCGAGTTCTTCTTCGTTTTTTGGTAGTGTGAATTTCCCAAAGATTGACTTCATGTTTAACTGTAACGAAGCTGGTGTTTTCACAATTTCCAGTAAAAGTGGGACTTTAGCTGTCAATGGGACTCTAGAAACTTTGACAATTGATCAGTTGTTGGAATATCAATTTGAGAATAAATCACAGATTGAGTTGTTCAAAGGCATGGCTAAATTCGATACTAATTGCTTGATTAATTTCATCTTCAAGAAGTTCTATCACTCCAACGAAGGAACCAAATAATGAGGACAATAGATAAAGTAATTCATTGTTAGTGTAGTAGCAGTAGAAGGTGGATGGTGGAAGGGAACAAGGAAGAAGGAAGAAGGAAGAAGGTATGGGTTATGTGCGTTTGGTAATGACTAAGCAAAGTTAGACTGATCTGTTCCATTCTGACTAAGCGCTTAGATAATCTTCTTCAGAAATTGTAGTTTGACCATTAATAGCCATATGTGTGACAGGGGATTCCGACAATTGGCTTTCTAGCAGACTAGACACTCTAAAGTTCATTCACAGGTGCATATTCCAGAAATTTCGACCCATTTGCCGACTTTCCGGTCTCATTTCTCCCCTTGTAACCACATAGAAAAAAAGAACACATGGAATTTTCTAGAGTTTTTTTCCATCGTCGAGAAAAAAGTATTTAAGAAAAGTGCACAGAACTCTTTTAATTCTTTTTCTTTCCCGCCAACATCAACGTCAAAAGTTTTCACGCCATGTCCAAGTCTGAATCCTATGAGTTCCAAGCTGAGATCACTCAATTGATGAGTTTGATCATCAACACCGTCTACTCCAACAAGGAAATCTTCCTTAGAGAGTTGGTTTCTAACGCCTCCGATGCTTTGGACAAAATCAGATACGAAGCTTTAAGTGACCCATCCAAATTAGAATCTGAACCTGAATTATTCATCAGAATCACTCCAAAACCAGAAGAAAACATCCTTGAAATCAGAGATTCTGGTATTGGTATGACCAAAGCCGATTTAGTTAACAACTTGGGTACCATTGCTAAATCTGGTACCAAACAATTTATGGAAGCCTTAAGCGCTGGTGCCGATGTTTCCATGATTGGTCAATTCGGTGTTGGTTTCTACTCTTTATTCTTGGTTGCTGACAAAGTCCAAGTCATTTCTAAACACAATGATGATGAACAATACATTTGGGAATCTAACGCTGGTGGTAAATTCACTGTTTCTTTAGATGAAACCAACGAAAGAATTAAAAGAGGTACCGTTTTGAGATTATTCTTGAAAGAAGACCAATTGGAATACTTGGAAGAAAAGAGAATCAAAGAAGTTATCAAACGTCACTCTGAATTCGTTTCTTACCCAATTCAATTATTAGTTAAGAAAGAAGTTGAAAGAGAAGTTCCTCAAGAAACTGAAGATGAAGAAAACAAAGACAAAGAACCAGAAAAGATCAAAGAAGTTGTTGAAGAATTAGAAGAATTAAACAAGACTAAACCATTGTGGACTAGAAACCCATCTGAAGTCACTCAAGAGGAATATAATTCTTTCTACAAATCCATCTCTAACGATTGGGAAGAACCATTAGCTGTCAAACATTTCTCTGTTGAAGGTCAATTAGAATTCAAAGCTATCTTGTTCATTCCAAAGAGACCACCATTTGACTTGTTCGAATCCAAGAAGAAGAAGACCAACATCAAATTATACGTTAGAAGAGTTTTCATCACTGATGAAGCTGAAGAATTAATCCCAGAATGGTTATCATTCGTTAAAGGTGTTGTTGATTCCGAAGATTTACCATTGAACTTGTCAAGAGAAACTTTACAACAAAACAAAATCTTAAAAGTCATCAGAAAAAACATTGTTAAGAAATTAATCGAAACTTTTAACGAAATTGCTGAAGACAGTGAACAATTCAAAACTTTCTACGAAGCTTTCTCTAAGAACTTGAAATTAGGTGTTCATGAAGATTCTCAAAACAGAAATGCTTTGGCTAAATTGTTGAGATATGATTCTACCAAATCTGGTGAAGAGAAAACTTCTTTATCTGATTACGTTACCAGAATGAAAGAACACCAAAAGAACATTTACTTCATCACTGGTGAATCTTTGAAAGCTGTTGAAAAATCTCCATTCTTGGATATCTTAAAAAACAAAGATTTCGAAGTTTTATTCTTGGTTGATCCAATTGATGAGTATGCTTTCTCTCAATTAAAAGAATTTGAAGATAAGAAATTAGTTGATATCACTAAAGATTTCGAATTAGAAGAAACTGAAGAAGAAAAAGCTGCTAGAGAAAAAGAAGAAAAAGAATTTGAAGATTTAGCTAAAGCTGTTAAAGAAATTTTAGGTGATCAAGTTGAAAAAGTTGTCATTTCTGATAAATTAGTTGATGCTCCAGCTGCTATCAGAACTGCTCAATTCGGTTGGTCCGCTAACATGGAAAGAATCATGAAAGCTCAAGCTTTAAGAGATACCACCACTTCTTCATACATGGCTTCCAAGAAGACTTTTGAATTATCACCAAAATCTTCAATCATCAAGGAATTGAAAAAGAAAGTTGAAACTGATGGTGCTCAAGATAGAACCGTTAAAGATTTGACTTCATTATTATATGAAACTGCTTTGTTGACTTCTGGTTTCACTTTAGAAGAACCAAACTCTTTTGCTGCCAGAATCAACAGATTGATCTCTTTAGGTTTAAACATTGATGAAGATGAAGAAGAAGCTCCAGCTGCTGCTAAAGTTGAAGAAGTTGCAGATGAAGAACCAGCTGAAACCGAAATGGAAGAAGTTGATTAGATTCATAATTTCTAGTATATATAGTCACCCTTTGAAATATAATTGCTCTTGTTTTTTTTTTGAATTTTAACTGTAGTTTTGATAATAAGGTGAGATTTGTTATATTGTGAAATTCGGTATGGCCACAGTATCTGACACAATCAGAAAAAGCAACAATATAAAGAACTCCTTCTTTTCTTAATAAATATTAAATACTAGATTAAAGAGAACAAAATGACAGAAGGATACAAACAGTTTATTGTAAGTGACCAGAATCTGTCACAATTGCTTTCTTATGTTACTAACACATACCAGATTACCTTGAAAGAATCAGCATCTCCAGCTGCGTAAGTGTTGCTTTAGACCCTCTTGCCACAATTGATCCCATCACTAACTTTATTCAACAGCGTCAAAGAGTACATTTCTGGGCTCGGAGGCAAGATCACCCATGAATACAACTTGATCAAAGGGTATGCAGTGTCAATTCCAACCAACAAGGCTGGTGTCTTGTCTGAGCATGAGCATATCGCTTCTGTCGAGGAGGATAAAGAAGTTCATATTTCCAAGGAGTAGACTGTGTTTTTAATTGATTTAGAAATATCATTATTGAAAGAGCTATGTGCTGTGTGAGGAATTGAGAGACACGGGGGGAGATCAAGTATATGAAACAATGTAATTGATTGTGAGAATTCGGGTAGTTTAAAATCCTAATTGTAGTTGTGTGAAATTAGATTGCTCCATGGCACGAACATAATTGATCTATGTACTCACAAGAGTCCAAGTGTGTTGTAGTATTATATGTTATTTCCTGACCGTTTTGTGCAATTATGGTAAATATGTAAGAGTATCTCAGAATCTTATCACTTGTGTTTTCAAGGATTCTCGCGAAGGTTTCCTTTAATGAAGTGGAACAGTGAGCTCAAGCCACTAAGTTATCGAGATAGTTGGCCTCACATTAAACAAACATCAAGATCAATTCTACTACGCGAGCGAACGAAAGTGTTATCTGATCTCTATTAATTTCATACAAAAAGTCTGCAGCTTAATTGCTGACATATTAGACGGCTTTGGCCAGCACAATAAGGGATTCAGCAGAGGCATCTTCTGGAACAGAGATATGTTTCTCCTCGAGCCATTTTCTTAGCTCATCTTCAGAAAGTTGGTCGAAATCGACTGGAGCCTGTTTTGGTGATTTTTGGGAGAAGAAGTATAAAGAGACGGCAGCGACGGCGACGGAGACGGCGACTGAGGCCAAAGTCTGTTTGCGGGTGATTCTGAAGGACATTTGGAGAGTGTTTGAGTGAGGCCACAGAGTAGTGATGAGTGTTTGGAAGATATGAAGATTTAAATGGTGATTTTTTTTTTATTTATTTACTCTTCGTATTGACTTTCTCTTTTGAGACAATTCAAACCACACGATAAATTAGAGTCCAATGAGCCGGAACACGAGACAGGAAGAGCGGACGCGAGGCGGAGCGTGAGTAGAGCTGATGATTGATCGATATTTCATTGAGAGAGAATGTTTACTGACCAGCGAAAACAGTACGAGAGAGCTGGCTACTGGAGACATAATTATCAAGACACCAAAACGTAAATGGGTCCCTGTCTCACAAGATGCTGGAGCTCTGATAACTGACACGATGTCCAGTCCACACCAGGCAGAAGCAGAGCCTCCAATGACGCCCCTTCAGGAGCACGAGCCACCAGAACCAGAGAGCAGCAGGTCGTACGTCTCACTAAAGAGAAGCAGTAACAACAATAACAACAGTGCGAGTCACGTGACTCCAGGTGATGAAGAGATAGTAGAGCCAAAACAAAGGAAAGAGCGTATCAATCCCGTCGCGAGAGTTCAGAAAGTGAAGCAGAAGCTCAAGAACAAGAGGAAGAAACAGGAGAGAGTGGCTCAGCCTGTTCCTGATAGAATTTACCCCAGAGCTGCAAAAACTGCAAGTGTTGAATTTGAGAAATTCAATATTGAAGATGACGCGATTTCACCAAAAATGACTGCCTTACGGATGTCTACGAATGGGCAACGTCTGACAGGAATAGACGTGCTGAATCATTATCTACGGAGTTTGAACCCTAGCAAGAGCAGTCATTTCCAACATTTTCAAAGATTGAATAACAAATACCTTGGTGATGTTCTTGATTTGACATTGACTAACAATCAAATAATAGAGCGCCTGAAAAAGGAAAAAGAAGTGAAGGCATTATTGAGAGAACAGTTGTTTGAGATCAAGAAAGTGATTAATGAAAACGTGAAAAAAGTCGATGAATTAAGACAAAAATACAAAATTTTACAACACAAGACTGCTTTAAAGAAGAAATTGAACCTTGAATTAGAGAAAGTCAATCAAATGAATGATAGTTCAAAACATAATCTTTCTTCAAATATAATCAAAGATTTAAACCATTTGAACAAAATACTTGACCCAGAATGGGGATTGATTGATAAAATAAAGAGTGTTAATGAAAAACTCTACAGTATAGACAAGCAACTTTAACATAATTCTCCTTTAGAATCATACATTGAGTTTTTACTTATAAATAATAACGATAATCATATATTAATTCAAATCACATTGAACTAAAATAATAATAATAAAAAAATGTACTTCAAAAACATCGATATCACCTCTCACAGTCCAGAACCCTGAAAAACAAAAAGAAAAACCAAACAATGTCACGTATTATCGATGACCTAATGACACAAACCAGGTCTCAATTCGGCTGTATGCAGTGACATTCCTCGATAACCTTTGAACAGTAAATTCTTTCACACACAAACTCTCCATATCAATTTAATGAATTTAGAAAAAATTAACAGAATGAGCACTTGAAACACTTTTCTGTAATCATACTCATCCCTCTCGAATTCCTAAAAGTCTCAACTTCTCCACCTCCTCACTTCTCCTTTCCGTCACATCATTCCCTCTCCTTCAAACACTCAACTCCGTTTAAAATTCTTCAATCAAAGCCATGATCATTCTGTACAAGTAGAAGAAGAACATGATCAAATGGAAACCAATCTTGAACCCACTTTCTCTCTTTTGTTTGTTCAAAGTTCTGAAAATTTCAGTGGCATCCAATAAATGATTCTTTTCAAAGATTTTCTTAGCATTATAAGCCAACAATGGCAAGTTCAACAAGAACACGAACCAGTATCCATTAAGCAACAACAATGTTGATATGAAAGCATGTAATCCCGCTTCAGGAACGATGAATTTGTTAAGTTTGTTGCATAATTCAATTGGATTAATGAAATCTGATTCTAAATCACTGAACATGATGGTGAAGAAGACTTGAGCGAAAAGATTGATGGCATTGACGATCAAAGCGAAGATGAAAAGAAATGCTTGACCCATTGTGTAGAGTTAGTTTTGTTCTGATAAGTTTAAATTAATGAAATTGCGCGAGTATTAATTTTAATCTCAGTTTTGAATGAATTTTTCCGCCTTTTTCAACTTTTTTCTGTTTATCGTTGACTTCCCAATTAGGAAATTGTGCCTATATAGTAGTACATCAACAATCGCATTTAAATATTAAAAATTGTACATTAACGACATTAAGTGGGAGATAGGGGGTATCATATATGGCATTTATAAATCTTTGATCCCGAACAAAGCACCAATCTCTTGTCTGTTCAAACCAGACGCGAAGTTTCTTCCATTTTCATCCATTGCAGATTCAATCAATGCTTTTTTCTTCTGCTGTAATTCCATAATTCTGTCTTCAACAGAATCTTTAACTAAGATTCTATAAATTGAAACTGGTTTGAATTGTCCGATTCTATAAGCTCTATCCTGGGCTTGTTCCTCAACGTATGGATTCCAAAATGGATCCATTATTATAACATGATTGGCACAAGTTAAGGTCAGTCCAACATTACCTGCCTTCATTGAAATCAATAATACTTTTGAATTATCATCTCTATAGAATTGTTTGATAGTTTCCGTTCTTGATACCGTGTTCATTGAACCAACGTATAATAATGGCTCTATTCCTTCTTTAGTTAAAAAAGGTGTAAAGATGCTAAACAATGACGTGAATTGTGAGAAAACAATGATTTTATCATTTGGTTTTTTCTCAAGAATTTCTTTGATTAATTTCAATGCATTGGCAATCTTTGGTGATGGTTTAATTTTTCCTTCTTCAATGATTTGTGATTCTGATTTATTTTCTTTTGCTAATCTTTCTTTCAATTCTTTTTCTTTAATCATTTCAACCATTTCAATAGATTGTTTTCTATTACAAATTCTATCAAAAATATCAAATGAAATAGTGTTTTCTTTTTTTACAGTAAGTCGACATTCCAGACATTTAGCAACTGTGATTTCTTTACCCAAATCAATATCAGCATCAGCACTTTGTTCAAAAAATGAATCAACACATTCATTACAAACACCATGTCCACAAGGACCGAAAAAAGTCCAATCTTCATCTGGTGGGGAATCAAAACAAATCGGACATTTAAATCTATTACCATCATCTGCTTTATCCATTTCATTAACTCTATTAACCACGTTTGGCTTTAATTGCATTGCTGAATTACACATCAGTTTAACGATTTTTCTAGGATCATGAGAAACACCATCTTGATCATAAGTGATCCCTTGTTTTCTTTCACCAATACGAACCAATTCTGAATGAATTGCAGCTTGTCTTAATCTTAACAATAATGTTAAAATATTAGAATAATTACCTTTGGCTTTGGGACCATTCAAGATTGCACGAACTTTATCAGCTGATGATTGTTCCATTGAGTAATAAAATGAAGCTTCATCTTTATCGGCAGTGATGTCCAATAATTCCATTTTAACTTCTTTGTTTGGTAATGATAAGATTGGTTTACCATCGATCAAACTATTTTTTTCCCTCCTTAATAAGATGGCTTTCAATAGCACTCTAACTTTATGCATGGCTTTATCTTTGTCATAATCATCAGATTCTTTAGATTTCAATGGTAAACTAATGTCAAATTTGAATTTTTGTTCTCTGCTGTATGGTTTAATTCTTAAAAATCTTAGATATGGATACAGTTCATCAATTTTATTTTGCATTGGGGTACCACTCAAACACCACCTCAAATGGGAGTTTATACCAGTGACTGCCAATGAAGCATTTGTTGCTTTATTCTTCACCCATTGAACTTCATCAAGAATTGTTCTATAAAATTTGGCATCAGATGAGAAAAATGGTGAATTATAAGTGACTGGTAATCTTGCTTTTTCTTTATTGATTTCAGTCATTTCATGAAAGATCTTTCTCTCTTCATCTTTAATAGCGTCATAAATATGTTTTTTATACTCATTGGCTAATGTTGTATAAGAAGTAATAACAACATCATATTTTTTCAATTGTTCAAAAGAAATTTTAGTTTTCACAGTATGATAAACAAACACACTCATACTTGCTTCTTCTTTAACTTTCATTTCGATTTCTGCTTTCCATTGATGCATTAAAGCAACGGGACAAACAATTAAATTTGTCTTGAATTCATTATCTTCAGCGGGTGGATTCGCCAACATTAGTGAAATCATTTGAACAGTTTTACCAAGACCCATATCATCAGCCAAGATACCACCATGTTTATTATTATCTTTTTCAGCCAAATTCAACCAGTGTAATCCTAACCTTTGATGTGTTAATAAATTGACAGTTAGGTTCTCAGGGGTTTGAGCTTCACCTTCTTTCTCATCTTCAACTTTTTTGATACTTGCCAATAAATCTTTCAAACTTGATTGATCTTCACCTGTATCGGTGTAAATATTTGCATTCAATGCATTTTCTCTGCGATACATCATATTTCTCATGAACATATCCTCATCAACATCATCTTCATCCTCCATATCATCTAAATCATCATACACATTAGCAAAAATTCCTCTGTCTGAAACATGAGAATTTATAAATGGATTAGCTTCCAAGTTTGTTTGTAATGTCAAACGTAGTTGATTTAATTTTTGACGAAGTCCAGCTTGAAGATTTGTATTTCTTGTTAATAATCCGGTTATTAATCTAATACGGTTTACTCTATCATTATTTGAAGCGACAGGTAAAAGAAGTTTTTGAAGTGATGGGAATGCTGCAAATTCAGGTATGTGCATGATTTGTTGTCCTTGTAGAGTTCCCGTTCTTGAATTATTTTTTGAAGAAGGTGAAGGTCTTGATTTTAGAAGATTTAAAATTCTTGGTTCGATTTTATTCTTGAAAAGTAAGAAATTCTTTCTGGTGGTTTCAGTTTGAGCTGAAGCATTGAAGATATTCTGATGTAGGTTTCTTGATTGTTCAGATAGTTTACTTAGACTTTGAACAATTTCTTTCAATATTTGGTCATTAGTATCAGTACCCAGTCTTCTTAGCTTCTCCTTTCTTTGATTTAGTGTCTGGACTTGGGTGGTAATGCTAGCAGATTGTGCTTTGAATGCTTCTAAATCAGATTGTGCTTTGACATGCTCACTGCGTAACTTCTCGGTATACTTTGAAACTTCTGCTGAAGTATAAAACCTTTTTCCTGAAAATAAAACAGGAGCCCAGCCGTTGACCTTATCAGAAGCGTTATTAGATAACTCTGGAGGCTGCAGCCCAGTTGGCTCTGTCTTTACACTTGTAGGTTTATTAATTCCATATTCACTTTTAACATGAGAGTATGGTAATATCCCATTAGTTCTGGAGCTCCCATTCATCAAGTTCCTTGACTGGGTGGAGTTGTTCAGGAGGTTTGTGGGTCTATTAAAGAATCTATTGATTGAAGAAGGGGTGGCCAAGTTTGTAGGTGCTTGTTTGGTGAGCGGTTGTGGATTGGCGACTGGTCTTGAGTCCAGGATCATTATATCATCATCAGAGTCTTCACTTTCACTAAGAGTGAGGTCCACGAGTTTGTCCTTGCTTATGTCGGAAATCTTGAACCGCTTGTTCGGCGTATCGACTGCGCTTCCGGACGCGGTGTTGGGGAGTGTCGACATGCAGCTGTGTGATCTGTGATGTGTGCTTTTGTGTTATCTTGGGAGTAGTAATCATAGAGGGTAAAAAAAAAAATGTTACGCGTTCAAAAAGAATCACAAATGGCCTATTTCAGAATATTGCCGTATTGGGAGTAACTAGAAATATCATATATCATACGAAGAACTGTGAGGAGTTGCAATTTTCTTCTGATGGAGAGCGGAGTGGTGATCGGATGTGCTGTGTAAACCGTGAGTGCTTGCTGGTGCTGCGTGTAGTGTGTAGTGCCTTAGCGTTGTAACTCGGCTATAGAATTCAAACATCTTGGTGATCTCTCATTGCTTAGAAGCTAGAAGTAGTAAAGTACTGAAGTAGTCCCTAAGTCCCTACACACACAACAGTGAACACCGTATATCGTGAGCAGTCTACTCAGGAGCACATCACACGCTGCTCACTCACGCACGGTCTAGTTCCTCGATGGGCATCAGTCTGTGATTTCCAATGTCGATCCAAATAAAGCACATGTGCTAAAAACCCACTAAACAACTGTTGGTTAGATCAGGATCATCTGATTCAAACTACACCGATGAGCCCAGACGCGTTAAATTCGGGATCCCAACACGTTTAGTTGCCTAAAACAGCTCGCTAATTCATTACAGCCAGCACTCTAACGCACTCTAATTTTTTTTAGCGAGTGTGTTTTGGGCATATAATCTCAAAGTGCAACCAGCCATCTTTTTTAGTGCGTCTCATAGTTGAAACTGAATATTGAGTTGAAACACAATGTAAGACCGTAAACCGGGAAGGCGATAGCAGAGTCCTTGAAAGCTCACAAGAAGAGACAATTCATCACATTCAAAGACCTTTTCTGCCATATAACACCTCTTTCTAATAGTTTTATATTCGTTCAATCACCTATTTAATCAACATGCAGATGGCTGGTGATAAAAATAAATCAAAATCATCTCAGATTAATTATCGGAAATCAACCAGCAAATCCTCATGCACGCCGTGTATATAAACACTCTTCTCGCTCCCACGATGACCCTCAACTCCCAAAATCATCTCACCTTTCAAGCAACACAATGAAAGCCTACTCATTCGCTTACTTGTCTTTGTTAGCTGGTGCCGTCAGTGCCCAGTTCGGTTCCAACTCAACTTATATCGTCTCCAGTTTGGAATCATCGACAGAATCAGAAACGGCAACTGACTCCTTCATCGTCTCTGCCTCCACTACAGCTGCCTCTTCCTCAAGCATAATATCAAGTGAATCCAGCACACCAACCCCAATCATCAGTGGTGCCATCGTTAATGGTTTACCACAGTGGTCTATTGATGTCCCAGGTACTTTAGGTCCTTGGACTGAACTTTCACTTTCATTAGTTAAAGAAGGTCCTTTCGAATACACCAATGCTGAAGCTCTTATCGATGATGAACACTCAGAAGCTGCTCAAACCGTCTTCACTCCAGAAACTGTCGACTCTGTTCTTTTCGAAACCATTGCTTTAGATTCAAAAGTCACTTTCAACTTTGGTGGTATCTTCACCGCTGCTGGATCTGCCACTGCTAAAGGTAACATCACAATCACTACTCCAAACGCTTCCAGATTGGCTAAACGTGATGTTATTGTTTATCCAGTTGAATTCACCGTTGAATCAACAGATGACACAATCATCTCTGGTGCTGAATCTTCAACTTCTTCAAATGCCGGTACTTTAACTGAAACTGCTTCAGATGTCACCACTACTCACATTACAACAACTTCTTGTTCCAATAATGTCTGTTCTGATGTCACTTTAACCACCGGTGTTGTGATCTTGACTTCAACCATTGATGGTTCAATCTCTGAATACACCACTCTGATTCCATGGACTGGAACCGAATCTACTAGTACTGCCACTGCCACTGGTGCTCCAGCCACCACTGTGGTCACCATCACCTCATGTCACGACGACAAATGTACTGTTAAACCAGTTACTACCGGTTTGACTGTTGTTACTGAAACTGTTCATGGTGAAGTTACTGAATACACCACCTATTGTCCATTATCAACTTCTACCAGCACCGCTACTGCTGCTCCAGAAACTACTGTTGTCACCATTACTTCATGCCATGATGACGATTGTACCGTTAAACCAGTCACCACCGGTTTAACTGTTGTCACTGAGACTGTTCACGGCGTTGTCACAGAGTATACCACTTACTGTCCATTATCAACTTCTGTCAGCACTACAACTGCTGCTCCAGAAACCACTGTTGTAACCATCACTTCATGTCACGATAATGAATGTACTACTAAACCAGTCACTACCGGTTTAACTATTGTTACTAAGACCGTTCATGGTGAAGTTACTGAATACACCACTTACTGTCCATTATCAACCACTTCAGAAGCTCCTGCTTCAACTACTGAAACTCCAGCTACTACCAAAGCTCCAGATTCAACCACAACCCAAGCTCCAGCCTCCACTGTTGAAGTCAGTGACGTTTCAACTACCATCATCACAACCACCAAATGTGCTGACGGTTCTTGTTCCGAACAAGAATACACAACCGGTGTTTCTGTCGTCACTTCAACCAACAGCGGTAAAGTCACTGAAGTCACCACATTGGTTCCTTACACTCCTGAACCAACCACTGCTTTGACATCAACTTCAAACGTTATTGTCACTTTACAATCATCAACAACCGTTTCTCCAGGTTCAACCACAGCCACCGTCTCCGCTTTCGAAGGCGCGGCTAATGCATTGGCAGCAGGAACTTCCCTTGCTGCTGCTTTCTTCTTCAGCTTGATCTTGATATGATCAAAGCTATCAGCATTTTATACAAGTTTTGACTCTTCTTTCATCATTTTAACGAACAATTTCTGTGTTTTACTAGTTCACTTATTTATTTCTAATGTTTAGTTTTTAGTACTCTGTTTTGAATCCATTGTAGTGTTTTGTTACTATCTCTCTGATCTATAAGTAAATTAAAAATTCCAGAAGATCATTTGATCAGGTTGGTAATTACCCCAGATTTCCCTATTCAACATCCCAAGTAGCCGGTGATCACAAAGAGCTCTACGGTAAACTAAAGGCTATAAATTACAATACAAACATTTCAGATACACCGCTCCATCCTAGGCTCATAATTTGAAATACTTCCGTATTGGAAAATGAATTACAAACGCTTTGTAATATCGTGGCTTGTTGAGTTTAAGCTTAAAACTTACCACCTTAGTACAGAAAAACAAGCATTTTGATAAAGAATTATGAGCAGTTTAAGCTTAAAACAGGAACTTGCAGACTCTATTTCCAACCAATCATGTCATTGAATTGTATATATAGTGGGCCTTTCTGGTGGGAAATTTTAACAACGTTTCGGAAGTTCACAAAAGATCTCGGAACTTGACATTTTCTTTTTCCCCAATCTTAAGTTCCGAGACCATACTAATTTGAACTTTTGTTAAAAAAATACTTCCGAGATTCCTTCCGAAGTACACCCAGCTTTAAATGAAAAGCTTGTCTTTGGGTCTCTTCACAGCGCGGAC